>MU008226.1:0-40150 GCA_010909165.1 Anthoceros angustus
CACCAATTGCGGTCTCGACTTCAAGCCTCTTGAGTCGACCATGTCTTCTTCTTGGCATATCCTATGACAAACTCGATGTCATGCTCCTCCCACAAGTCTTCTAGAGTCCACTTTTCCCTCAACCATCGCCTTGCTTCCCAATACTCCTCTCTTCTAAAAAGTCCTTGGCCATTCCTCCCCCCTTCCTTCCCAACAAGCCACCGCTTTCACTTCCATGCTATCTTCGCACATGAAATCTTTCCCTAAACCTTGTCATCTGTCAAGCTCTCCAACACCGCTCCTCGCCATTTGGTTTGATGATGAATGCAAACGCCTCCCATACTCATAAGTGCCTCCGTGCTCTCAATGTCCCATCCAAGTCTCATCATTGCATAAGGCAATTGTCAAGCCTTACAAAGCCCTTATTGCTCTCAAAAAGTCTGCTTCTCCTCCCAGCGTGATCGCCTCTTCAGGCTCCTCAAGGAATCCCCAGGTGGTGCGGCTTTTTGGAAGGAGTTCCATTCTCATCGAACCATCCTTTTGCAATCGTCTCCTGAGCTTATCAACTATGTGGAAACCCTCTTCTTCCAGGGAATCTGTCCCTCCTCCGATTAGCTCTCAAGACCTGGGATCAAGATGTTCATCCTGACCTCATCCTCACTGCCATCAACAAGCTCAGATTAGGGAGAGCCTCTCATCCTGCAGATATCCCCGGAGAACTTTTCTCCTATGCAGCTCCTACTACTATTGCTCCTCCCTTAGCAGCTTTGTTCAATCAGGCTCTAGTCCATGGCTTTCCCGAGGCTTGGTGCTGGAATGACATCCATTCCATCTTCAAGACAGGTGATCCACAGCTCCCGCCCAATTACAGGTATATCATGGTCGAGTCCATCTTAAAAGATCTTTATGCTTGAAATTCTCACTACTTCTTGGGCCGAGAATGAATCGAGAGGGCCGGGTTTCGTCGGAGGAATACCGGGATAATCTTTTCACTCATTGCTATTATTCGAGGCAGCAGCCCAGACTCGGCCATGGCCGCAGCATCTAGCATGGTGGGAGTGGTGGCGCCGGCCTGTGCCGCCGTCGGCTCCAGCAGCAGCAGCATCGTCGCCAGCCGCGTGCAATTAAGGCCGGTGCACGCCATGCCCGCGCGCTCCGTCCGACTGGCTGTCCGAGCTGAGGACGCCGGTCCCGCAGAGGCCCCCGTGAAGGCGCCTCCTCCTCCTCCCGTCGGCCCCAAGCGAGGAGCCACGGTACGGGGCTGAGCAAACCCTTGCTTGGATCTTGCGTTTCTGTTTTTGCCGAGATGCCTTGAAGTCTGATGGAAAATTGCTTCTTCTTGGTGCGTGCAGGTGAAGATCCTCCGACCGGAGTCCTACTGGTTCAACGACACCGGCAAGGTTGTCTCTGTCGACCAGGTGAGGCGTTGTCTGGTGCATTTCCTTCGGCTGGGATTGGCAAGCCTGGCTGTGGAGGTAGATGTGATGCGTTGGCCCATACTGATGTTGTGGATGTGCGTTGAGCAGGGATCGACCGTGAAGTACCCCGTGGTGGTGCGTTTCGAGAAGGTGAACTATGCCGGCATCTCCACAAACAACTACGCGTTGGACGAGGTGCTAGAAGTGTGAGCACCCGCAGTGGATACGTAGGGGAGTAGTAGTAGCAAGATTCTTGTGGCCTGTGAAGTGATCTGAGCCATTTGAGGCTTAAGACAAGCGTGTAATTGAAAGCTCGGTTGCTTCTATAGCCTGTGCAGCAGTTGGATTCTCCGGATCAAAACCCTTGGGCGCAGTTTGCCAAGACCTAGCATCTAGGTAATCCGAGAGAGGAAGTAGCTCTGTGTGGAATGGGACTGTGTGCAGCCTCACTTGGCTTACGCTGGCAGAGCAAGGCTTTAAATCTGTACATTGAGTCAGGCCTGTGGCTGGGTAAGTGAACTTGGGACAATTTGGAAATGATCTCCGTTCCTGAAGTAGGCAGCTGTTTTCTGCATTCGACAAGGATTTGTTCTCCGCGACCTGTCAGGATGGTCTCCCCCACAAAGTGGAATTGTGAGGCCAGACAACATGAGAGCCGGCTCTAGTACGTTCTCTACCGCCTCATCACCAACCTTGCGCAGTCTACGATGTGAGGTTGGAAATGTAGCGGATGTCACCGTAGCCGACCACTCCAGCCTGCTCTCATCCAAGCCAACTCTGGGCTGCTGTGTCTCACACCCAGAGCATCCTCATCCTTCGAGTTTGAGCCTTGAAGACATGCGCAGAGACTCGCCCTGAGCATTCTCATCCCTCGAGTTCGGGCCTTGGAAACCTCCGCAGGGAATCACCCTGAGCATCCTCATCCTTCGCGTTTGTGCCTTGAAGACATGCGCAGAGTCTCACCCTGAGCATCCTCATCCCTCGAGTTTGTGCCTTGGAAACATCAGCAGAGAATCACCCTGAGCATCCTCATCCTTCGAGTTTGTGCCTTAGAAAGCAGAGACTGTCCCCAGCATCCATGTCCCAAGCATCGAGACACATGCGCAGTTTGTGCCTTGAAAAGCACAGGCTGACCTCCGCATTCATGGGAAGAGACTCAACCCAGCGTTTATGCTTAGGAAAATATAAAAGGCTGACCCCAGCATTCATGGGGTGAGACTGAACCAACGTTTATGTTTAAGAAAATAGAAAAAGGCTGACCCCAGCATTCTTGGGAAGCGTATGAACCCAGCGTTTATGTTTAATAAAATATAAAAGGCTGACCCCAGCATTAGTGGAAAGAGACTAAACCCAGCGTTTCTGTTTAAGGAGAAACTACCATATGTTACAATCGACCATATGAGTCTGACGTAAAAGTCGAACACGCAAGCTTCTTTCTGATCTGGAGTCCGCTAGAAACAATAGACAAACAATTTATTTTTAAGTCCATTAAGGATGAAGATGCCGCTAGGCGACTCGATACTCCGGGCAACTTGCTCCTTGGAGTAAACTAGGCTACTAGCACTAGAGGCATTCATCTCTAGGTACTCCATCCAGGTCCCGCTTATAGTGTAGAGCACTTAACTACGATGTTTTTAAAGTATGTGTGTCCATTTGGCTTGAGCCATTTGGCTACCTTTGCGCCACAGATTCGTGCAGGTTTATTAACGAAGTAGGTTGTTTTTACAATTTTGTCTTTTTAGGAATATAAAAATCTTCTCTTCTTCAGGTAAGCTCAATAACAGAGAGGCCCATGACAACTTCCACGCATATCACTATCCAGGTTGCACCACATGACTTGAGGAGTTGGCTTGGCAGGCTGAGCTAAGCTTGCATCATGTATACACTATGCGCCTTTTGGAGATACCTTATTGGTGGGGACTTTAGGACTTCCTCTCGATCTCCCAATCTATGCACCGACGGACCAGAAAAGTTATTTCCACTTGATCACGACCATAGTCTCTAGAGAAGGTATGATGATCCGCACTGGTCAATATTTTTGGAAGGGCTCTTCTCAACTTGGTGGAGTCCCATGGCCCATTTATTTACAGTCTTCCTGAATGGCCCGGGAGTATGAGGATCACATGCTATGGCGTTTCAGGGCAACGTCCTGTTGTTCTTGATTATGTCATTGGAGAGGCTTCTTTTCTTTCTTCCTACACCAACTCTAGGTTTCTGACTACAAGCCTCTTGAGTCTCGATACAAGTTGGTCCTCGCATGTGTACTCGGACCCCTCTAATATGCTACCACAAACTGATAGAGTCATTTTTCCCTCATTATATTCATGTTCCCGATCTCCTCTCTCGAAATGGTCCTTAGCTACTATTCCTCTTGGTCTCCACTTAACAACAAGTCAATGCCTTCATCAACGCATGCTGCTATCTTCATATTGTCTTTCCTCCAAAGTGGTAATCTGTTAAACTCTCCACACTCCTCGTCATTCTTGGTTTGATGATGAATGCAAATGCCTTCGCTTTCCTCACCCATCAATAACTCCATGCCCTTAATGTCCCACCCAAGTCTCATCATACTCCACTATATAATGAGGTTTTCAAGCCTTACAAAGCTCTTATTGCTGCCAAGAAGTCTGCTTTCTTTTTATTCCAACGCAACCGCTTGATGAGGTTTCTTAGGGAATCTGCTGGTGATCTCGCATTTTGGAAGGAATTCCACCACAAAGACCATGCTTTCCGAACATGTGCAAACTCTAATCTTAGTCGTGAGGGATCCCAAGATCAAGATGTTCGCCTCGAGCTCATCATCTCCACCATCAACAACCTCAGTGGTAGAGCCTTTGACCCTACACATATCCCGAGGGAACTCTTTCACTATGCAACTCCTACAGTTATTGCTCTTCTTTAAGCTGCTTTGTTCAATTAGGCTTTTGTCCATGGCTTTCTTGAGGAGAGGTGTGCGAATGATGTCCATTCCATCTTTAAGATTGAGGACCCACAACTCTCATCTAACTAGCGGTATATTATGGTTGAGTCCATGTTTGCAAAACTCTTTAGCTTCTGCTTGGAACTACTCACCACTTCTTGGGCTGAGATTGCTGGCATTAAGGTAAGAGGCTGCTGGGTTTTGTCAAGAGCGGAATACTGTGACAATCTTTTCACTTTCACTAGTAACTTTGAGGAGGCCAAGAGTAGGAGGAGGAGGAACATACATGTTTGTGCATATTTTGTTGATTTTAAGAGTAGGTGGAGGAAGAACATTCATGTTTATGCATGTGTTGTTGATTTTAAGAATGGAGGAAGAACATACATGTTTATGCATGTTTTGTTGACTTTAAGAGCAAGCGGAGGAAGAACGGACATGTTTATGCATGTTTTGTTGATTTCAAGGGCTTTCGACTTTATCTCCAGAAAAGCTCTTTGTCCGGTTTCATAGGTTGGGGATGCCTACTCATCTTTTACATGCCATCTCAGTTCTTTATGATAAGGTGAAGATCCTCACTACCCATGCTATCTTTGACATTTTGAATTTGCTTTGCAATACGGGAGTGCAGCAGAGAGATCCATATTCTCCTAACTTATTTGGCCTGTATATTGATGAGCTGGAATCCTAGATTGCGGAGGCTGGTGATCTTAGTTGTCTTCTCTTCTTGGTATGTATCGCTATACTCCTGTATGTAGATGATGTTGTGCTTTTGTCTCACTCTCCTGAGGGCCTTAAAAAACGACTTGACATATTATCCCACTTTTGTGAGGCCAGGGACTTAGGATGAACTAGAAGAAGACCAAGGTGATATTCTTCAACAGGAAGAACCTAGTTGATAACAATTCTATAATGGCCAGCTCGTTGATATTGTTAGGTCTTATGTCTACCGAGCGCAACTCTCTGGCCCGAGATTTCAAGCTATTATCCGCTACCACTCGCATTATCAAGGGTGTGATATTTACATGTGGGATTCGGAGGAATGCTCTAGGGCGACATCAAAGACATCACCACTCGAATGGTTGTTCAATACAATTGTTGTTCCTCTATTATGTATGTTGCGGAGTTTTGGGGCCACTATCTTCCAGGGATGATTGGAGCAAGGTGGAACATGTTCGGACATCCTTTCTTGATCGCTTATTTTAGAAGAAGTCTATCCCCCTCGCCATCGTTTTTGCAGAGTTTGCCATTTTTCCACTTGAACTTGAGGGTCTATTTCGTCTAACCAAGTTCCTGTACTGCCTCTATTCTTTAGAGGAAGTTCAAATCCACTAACCCCACCTCCACTCCCCCATACCTCTCCTTGCTTTCCAATCCTCTCGAGCTTGGCTCGAAAACCTTAGCTTTTGTCCCGAAAGTCTCCCAGCCCATCCCCTCTTCCAATTTTTGCCTCCTCCATCCAAAAGGTCCATTCGCAATGAATTGCAATCCACCTATCTCTCCTACACCTGATCTCTTGTATCTAGATCCTTGCCTACTAAACTCCAAACTTGCAAACAATTTTTTCATATCCTCTCCAAGTCTGGGAGACCCTTGCTTCCACTCTATCTTCGCAACCATATGTCCTTCAACCTTGGGATGATTATAGGTCATTTTCATGTGGGTTCTCAAAGTCTCAGATAATGGGTGCACCCAAGGAAACCTAAGGAGACCATAATATGAATGGCTGCACCCAAGGCCGCCTAAGGAGACCATAATATGAAGGTTATATAAAAAGGAAGTTGAGACCGAGGAACATTTTGAACACTTTTTCTTCTGCACCTATCTTGCAAACTTATTCCCAACACCTGTGTCTTTGCTCCGAAGTTTCTTGAATTTTCCTAACCATAGCCTAGTTCCATGTTCCATAACAAAGACGGCCTTCCTCCTTCACCCAACATATCCCAACATCCAGCGTTGCCTTCTTGCAAAGCTTCGCCACCCATACTGCCTAGCAATTCACCAACCCGGATGCCATCCCCGATGAGGAAAAAATAACAAGGCCGCGATTTCTTACACTCTCCACCTAGCTACCACCAGTAACAAGAACAGTAGTAGAGTGCAAGGGAGGCAATGAATCAGGGTCTGGACACTGTCACGATGATCTTACGAACACTGGTGTAATCTCCGGACTGCTTCCCGTGTGCGGTGTGCCCTTGGCGCGTTGTCTGACAGTGCACGCACATATGCAGCAAAACGCTGTCTGTCTGTGAGGCAGGCGGGGGTGATCCGATTTAGCTCTGCGAGCGCTAAATCAGAGGCAAGGAAAACGGAGGTAAGCAGGTGCGGGCTGGCTGGGCTCCGATAATCCAGCCTCATTTGGCTAAGCCAAACGACCCAATTTGGCAGAAGTGGTGCAGTGGACTGCAGTCAGAGGAGCAGAGTGACGCGGTGGCCATCTCGGAGCAAGAGGAAGGCGGTGGCTCACCGCCACGGCCTCCTTTCTCCGCGCTCCAGCGGCTGCGAACGCGAACCCGTCTGCGTCGTCTTCGTTCCGTCGACTGCGTTGCGAGTCCGAGTCTGCGCCTGCTCCTGCCTGCCTGCGGCTGCGGCTCCGGCTGCCTCTGCTTCTGCTTCTGCATCTGCCGCTGCGTCTGCGTCTGCGTCTGCGTCTGCTGCGTGTGCGGAGGGCCTGGGATCGGAAGATCATTGGCGACTGCCCATGACGGGCGCCGGCACCACGCAGGCCTGCGCGGCCTGCAAGTACCAGCGCCGCAAGTGCGCGCCTGACTGCCCCCCTACTTCCCCGACCAGCCCAAGCGCTTCCAGAACGTCCACCGCCTCTTCGGCGTCAGCAACATCCTCCGCATCCTCAAGCTTGTGGATCCCAGCAAGCGCGAGGACGCCGTCAAGTCCATCGTCTACGAGGCCGATACCCGCGAGAAGGACGCCGTCCACGGCTGCCTCGGCGTCATCACCCTCCTCCAGAGCCAGGTACCTGCAGCTGCTGCACCCACCTCCTACGTACCGGGCTCTGTCCAGCTCCTTCTCATCTTGCACTTGCGCGCTGAATCACTGCTGCTGCTGCTGCTCTTGGAAAATCTCGCACTCTGGACTGCATGCTCCGCACTCAACTCCCACTCCCACATCAGATAGTGAAGCTGAAGGAGGAGCTGGCCTACGCGCGGGAGCAGCTCTACGTGCTGGAGCAGCAGCACCAGCACTCCGCCTACCTCCAGCAGCACCTGGCGGTGCATGCGCAGCAGCAGGCCTTGGCGGCCGCAGCCGGTAAGCCATGTGCGTGTGTCCATCTGCAGTATCTGCACATTGCTCACAGTGCAATCGTCTGTCTGCCTGGCTCTGATCCTGGATCATCTGCAGGGCACGGGCGGGGTGCACGGCCACGGGCACGCTGCAGCTGGCGGGGATGGCGACGGGGAAGCCTGGGGCGCGGGGCGCACTTCATCGGGCTGGCGCAGCAGCCTACAGCGTGAGCGTGGTGAGCCCCAGGGCAGCAGCATCGCGGGCCACTCCCACTACGACGCGGCCTGCACCGCCACGGGCCACTACAGGGCCGGGAGCTACGCAGTGGCGGACACCATGCGCCACAATCTGAGCTCCTTCATCGACTACCGCCCGTCCGGATACGGCGCCGGGAGCTTCAACGCGTCCTACCTCCAGCACGCCGCAGCTGGGATAGCTCAGCGGGCCCGGGCCGAGTCTCAGCTGCAACTCGTACCAGCTGGACTCCCGGCCGAGCCCAACAACCAATTCCTACATGGATTCCGGGGCACCCACCGCCCGGGGCCCGCATCCACGTCCCACCTCGACTGCGGAAGGCCGTTCCTGCAGGATTCCTGCCGCCCCAGCCCCATCTACTCCTACATCGACTCCAGGCCCAGCCTCGGCGCCGCCAGCACGTCGTACATGGACAACCGCGCCAGCCCGGACTACGATTCCCGATCCAGCTGCTCCGGTACGACTCCAGGTCGGTGTCGATGCACGCTGCGGCTGCGGCTGCGGGTAGGCGCAGCGAGTTGCCCAATTCTGGATGCCCTCCTGACGCGTGACGTGAATTTGGGTGAGCTGCAGGACGCCCAAGTCTGAAGCTGTTGAAGGGCAGTAGTTGGACCGGGCGGCTCAGGACTCCCTTCCATCCAGCTTGTAATGCTCGTCGCACAGTCCGAAGAAGCTTCAGGTGGGATTGTCAGATTTCCTCTGCTCCTGTCACAAATGGAACACTTCCTATTCCTGACGAGGCAGGCCTCCATTCATGCCAACGGCCAATGGCCACAACAACGAGATTGCAAGACGCAAGCTTGCCATGTATATCTTAAGGTTTTCATCAGCCTTCACCTTCATGTACTGCTGCCCAACGCCTGTCAATGATGCGCCTACCCTGGGTGGGTTTTGTGATCGTGGACCCACTGTTACTCCCCAGCATTTGGCAAATGCGTCAACATTATGACACTACTGCTAATAGGCCTGCAGGATCGGACTGCAGGGAGATTCTACTGGTCCATCCTGCCAATGGGTGTCTCGGCATGAGACACCACTCTTTTAGGAGGATGCTTGCCTTCCTACAGAACATGCTTATGGAATCTGAAGGAACAGTAAACAGTAAATTGTGAAATGAAAACTCGATGATAAATGCAGAGCAGCCTGGGAGGGGCAGGTCAGGTGTGCTGAAATCTTTTTCTCTGAAAATGATTCAATTTTTATAAATTTGATGGGAAAGCCCACCGTGCACAGGTCAACCAAGGAGACCCTCGGCGTCGTGGTGAAATCTTTTTGTTGTAATGAATCTTTGTAGGTTAACCATACTCGTGCATTGAGTGGAGAAACGTCGATATGGAGGACAGAAACGTGCGAATGATGCTTGTGCACTCGCGTCGTGACTCGTGACTCGAGTGCCGTGCATGCTGGAGGGTCTGTACTCGAAGCATTCGTCATAAGCCTTCTCCCGACCTGTCGGCCAGCGTCTCAGCTCGCGCCACATTTGCGTCCGTCCTTTCGCCCCGCTCCCTGTCCTGTGACCGGCATTCTGTCATCCAGGTCTGGATATCCTCCACTGCTTGCACCTCGTTGGTCCCTTGCAACTTGCGATCGCGTCTTCACGTTTGCGCCCGGCCACAGCTGTTCCTCCTTCTCTGCACCAAGACGCGAATCAGCAGCTAGGCCATGAATCATCAGGTCGGCCTGGTGCTCATCTTCCTACTTGCCGGTTTGGCGATCATTGGCTCCCTCTTTGCTGTGTGTTTTCACTTCACCAACATTATTGCGAGAGATCAGGCTGTTCTATTCGCTGTTCCTGATCCTGGAGACTTGGAGGCTGGGCGGCAGAGCAGGCCGCAACCGCAACACACAGCCGTAGCCTCAGCGGGGCCTTGAGGTCGTACTGAAATTGTATGTACAAGTATTCTTGGTAGCGTACCGGGCCTTGGTTTGACTTAGCTTCACACTCCGGCAGAGCAGCTCCGCAGCATCATACTATATCCACATTTGCGCCCTGCTGCGTGGTTTGATTATATCTTAAATCAAGGCTTTGAAATCTTCCGCCAATTTGCTTTTCAGTTGCAGTGGAGCATTTGGCGTTTGAGATCTCGAAGGCCTCATTTGGTATGACAGTGTGCTGTGGAATTAAATTTATGCAATGCCTGACTGTGAGTTCACAATTACTCGGATTCTGTCCCCTTGTCAGGGAAAAGTTGCTAACCAAGGTGCAGCGTTCTGTGATGATTGCCAATGGCAGGAACTCTGATTCCCGTGCTAGGGCCTTTGTTTTTGCGGAACTGTTGTTGACATCCTTTGCTGCCAGTTTCCGCTGCACTTCAATCGATATGCTTCCATGACTCAACTGCCTTGTATAGCCAAACGCTGGCAGTAACGCTGGTGCTCACAAGTTGAAGGTATGAACCCCTTGAAATTTTGTGTGGCCGTAAGGTTGAAGTAGTTCCAATTCGCGATAAGATCATAGGAGAGTTTTACAATGGCCCTCACGGTGACACATGTTAGGTAGGATCGGCATAATGTTGATCAACTTGATGCAGTGACTCCTAAGTGATGCACAGACATTGTGTTCCGACATTTGCTAAACTGTGATCTGTGTGCGTGCTTTTCATTTGCTGCTGTCCAGTTTGATATGGCAAGGCTTGCGAAGGGAGCGAGGAAGATTCACCCTATTCTCCAGATACCAATGTCTTTGAAAATTCCTCACACCGGCTGGCTGTTTGATAGAATGTGCGACTGCGCTGCCGTGTCTTGTTCTTCAAATGCACGCCAGACCCGTTTTATGCTGCCTGAACATTCTCCTGATCGGCTTCGCAGCAACTACCATTGGAGTTCTATTCTGATTGGAACGTTTGCATCTTCCCATGGCTGTCTCAACTTTCTGTCACTTCGGGCTTCTTCGGTTGTGTTGCGCACTGTCGGAGGGGCTGCCGAAGGATACATTAGGCAGTTTTTTCTGTCTCCCTCCTCCTTTCAGTGGGAGTCTTTCTCTTTATGACGCTGCGCGAGTACAGGACAAGAGAGGCGGAGCGTCCCGTTGGTTACGCGGCCCAAAAGAATGCCAGGCACAGACATTCCATTCCACACATTACGGGAGCGGACCTATGCCATCCTGTAAGATCGAAATGAACACGACTAATGACAGAGTATTTCGGGCGTCAGATGTTTCGGTACCAGATTCTGGAGCTTCCTCTGGACTATTTTCGGCTGGCTCAACATCGTCGGGGATGTCCCATGGGCCAGAGATTCTGCAGGAAGTCGTGCTGCGGAGGTTTTGCACCAATGCCTTTTGGTCCTAGAGCAGCCAGAGTGACGAGGGATTTGCAGGTGGAGAAGATGCGGCAATCAGCCAACAACTCAAAGCGACAATACACACCAGAGTCTGAGGAGGTTGCGGGTGGATACTCAACCACAGAAACTGTTCCAGATGCGGAATTTGAGATCTCGTCCGTCAGCAGCGCTCAAGCGGATGATGATGCTGACAGCGTGTACTCTGCGCTGTGAGATATCCAAGGTGGTCAAAGCACGCCAGGAAATCCATCGACACTAACCGGCTCATCCGACGCTAAACAAAAAGTGAAGATAGAGAAATAGGATGCCGGACCCGAGTTCTTTTTGCCTTTCAATAATGGCCGATTTGGATCCGTCCTCGAATGATGACCGAGGCTCGAGGCGAACGTAAGAACCGTCGGTCTAATTAGGGGCTTCGCATTTGTCTACGTTTGATTGTACGTTGTATCCTGTATGTCTGGCACTCGGCCCTCCGGAAGGCTTAACGTTTCATTGTTTCATTGCATAGTTGTGTTGTTCAAATTTTCGTTCAAAATGCCTTTTTAGTTCACATATACCTAAATAAATACTGTAGCGGACATCATCACACTTCGTATCCGTCTCGTTCTGAAACACGGCTCTAACCTTTGGGTTCCAGATGTGGGTCGATTTGTGGCAATCCCCGTTCAGGCGAGACACCAACATCTAGGCGGTGACAGACAATCTGATTCGAGATGAGTTCGTAGCGGATTTGAAGTTGAAGGAAGCATGCTCCAGCATATGCAGATTACTTCACAAGAGCGATGACCTTACGGCTTGCATCTTTTTCTTCTATCTTCTTCTTTGACGAAGTTATGAAGTGGAAGTAGGTTCGTGATAGATAGAAAGATTTGCATCATCGTATGTTTTGATTATAAGTAAGACATGAAAATGCGATTACATTGCGATTATCACTACTTCCATTCAATTAGTACTCGGCTAACATGATTTGATGACAAGAGGTTATCAACTTTTTGCCAGCAAATCATCTAAGGAAGGCTGGGCACACACTCTTCTCAAAATAGGGTCCCCTGCACCTTGAGCAAGACCATAGTCTACAAACATGGCTAAACCATCCACAAACATGGCCTAAACCACCAGTGCATAAGGAATCTTTAGGTCATTCCATTGCACGCTAGAAGAGCGAACCACTCTCACTTCAGGGCTTGAGTTTGGAAGTCCTTCATGCATTGGCTTTTACGGACATCTGGTGACAATTAGTCCACATTTCCTACAAATGCTTGTCAATCTTCTCCCTATATTATGAGGACTCTAATTCCTTCCATCCCTTTTAACCTATTTTTCCAACCCTCGTTTTGACAAGAGGGACAAGGATCTGGCCTCCCCTCTGCCAAAACTTCCTACGAGACTGGATCATTGTGAAACAATCTATCCTGTGGCAGCCTCTACACGCACGAGCGTCCTCAATTTGTGGATTTAGGGCCATGAATACATCTGAAAACAGGAGGCAAGGGCGGCAGTTCGCAGATCCCTATTTCTTAAGGCTGCAGCGTTCAATGGCCTCCTACGGCTAAGGGTTGCGTGGGACTACAGGACACAGGCATGGAAGTCAGCCGAAACCTTGAGACAGGAATTTGGCGTGTCTCTCCAGGGAGCAAACCGTCTGCGTACCTGGCTAGGTGACTGTTGGATGAGCGACTATACTTGGCCTTACACCAAGACGAGCAGGTCACTGTTGGGTCCTGGTACACTATTGCCAGGAGGGGCCTGGATTGGAGGTGGCTTCCTGAAGCCGCAGTGTTCTTGGTGATCGAATCGGTGGGCACAGCTGCTGTTTGTCAGGAATTTCAACCTCACTGTGATACTGGCATGTTGGTAAGGATTCATAGTCAGGTAGTGGTTGCAAGCCGATTTCTTATTCCTATCAAGGTCTTGCACGGCGGGCAGGACCTGGCAGCTTCAGGAAGAAATTCCTCAGGGGACTCTCAACGGTGGGTCTTCCAGTTTGCAAGGCTTGAGTCTGTACCACTGGCAGAACTCTCAACAACCATTGATGGATGGTGGTGGCCGCACCGACGACGTACACATGCGCAACCCAACCGGTCTCTACTGAATTATGTGTGGGGATATCTACCATCGGCTTATTTATACCATTCGTCAGAAAGTGAGTCATGGTACCAGAATTGCTCCTAGGCTCCACTTATCCCGACAGCTGCAGTAGGTGGTGCTTCACATGTTATGGAAGAATCCAGGTATTCCACCAAAAGCCCAGGGCACCGCATGGCAATTCTTACAGGCTGCCCTCCCGAATGCAATCGTTGGGATGGCTTGTTCCTTGCCACAGGAACGGAGCACTGCTCATTATGCACAACTGGGGAGCTCACAAAAGCCAACACATCTTCTTCCACTGTCGTCTCCCTAAAATGGTTTGGGACAGGATAAACAGGTGGATTCTTCGAACCAGACCATCATTACCACCTGCCTTGTAGGAGCGCACTGCCCTTTTGGTCTTCACCCAACCAGGAACGCCCTCTTGGTCAAGGGACAGTGGTGGCCTGTCCTGTGGTTCATCATTCTTTTCATGCATAATGGAGAAACTGGACACCGGTGGTTTATGGTGGGCAAGATTTAGCAACTGACAAGAGACTCCTGCGCTCAATCTGGGAAGCCACTACGGTGGCAGGCGCTGAGGTGTTGCTCCATGTAATTCGGTTCGGGGCTCATATGGCAGGCATGAATTGGAGCTTATCACGCGGGCTCGGGGAATGGCAGCTCAAGGCGGATCATCGATTAGCCGAGAGAGTGTCGAGCAGGCGCCCAGCCCTCGCTGCGTCTCATCTCTGCTGTCCACGACATAAAGGATGTGGAGCTCAGATTTCGCCAACAGGCTAACCATTTGTCCATGGATTTGGTGCACGCAGATTTTGCAGTGGGTGTAATGGAAGGACTTTGTTGCAAGCTTGGACTCCAACAGCTGTCCGCGGGTTGCTGGCCTCCCCAGACATACATCGATTTTCCAACTCGCGGAAACTGTGCTCGCACATGATGATCCTGCCGAGGAGCATGCGACCATTCCGCCGTGCTCTCCACGGCAGGTTGGCTGTGGCAGTTCCTGGATGAGGATAGGGCTTTCAACGGGCTGGAGCACGACATGGAGCCTTCTCTGTCACCTCTCTAAGGACCGAACAAGGAGTGGTGCTCGCCAATGGTCCGAGCCGGAAGTCCGGAAACCTTTGGAGTCCCTTGTGGACCACCGCAATCAGGTTCTGGTGGACCAGGTTCGGAATGGAATTCCGATCTCCGACGTTTCGCAGTTGGTTCTGGATCCATCACACTGGAAGTTGGATCAGCATCTGCTGGAGGAGTGACGAGATGTGCACCCTTGGAAGCCTTGCAAGCCAGAAGCATTCGAGTTGATTTCAGGTCTGGAAAAGCTGCTGTTTGACGAATCTGTTGAGTTCACTGAAGTTGAGGGTGAACAGGTAGCTTCTCTTGACGCAGATGAAGCTCAATCGATGTACCAGGCCGATGGGGACGGGGAAGGTGGAGGCTTTTTGCACTGGTGACTGGCCAACGGAGAGCCATCAGGAAGTACTCCTCCACTTTCTAAACCGCGCTTACATCAATTGGAGGACTGTAAGGTGTCCGGTGGAAGTTTTGCCGGGAGTGGCGGTCTTGCTGGAGCGCAGTCTCCACGAGCGGCTCCGGAGCCTGGTTGAGGAAGAGATTTACACCCTGCATTGTTGGAGTTGAAAGAACACCCCATTTCGAGGATTGATGGGGTTTATTTCCCATATGGCTCGCTTGCACTCCTCGCTGAATTTGGTGTGTGTGGAGTTTGATATGTTACGAGACGTGTACCGAAGCCTGCGGAAGATGGTGCTGGACATGGGCCGGTGCTGGACATGGGCCGGTGCCGGACTGCCCTGACGGGATTCGAACTTCCCGTTCAGATCTTGGGGGAGGATGGACGTCTTCACCCAGTCTACATCACTCACCTCATGCCGACATAACATTCGCGGGGAGATGGAAGGACGTCATTTCCAAAATCCAGGGGGGTGGCCTCCTCCCCATGGAAGTTCGGCCTCCCCGATTATCTGTAGACGGGTAGCATGGGTGCGCAGTAGGTAGGAACAGCTTGGGTTCGATTGACGACCCGGTTGAGGGAAAGAAGAGAATGACACCACAAGAAAGAAAGATGCAGTACAGTTCCTCAAAAGTGTATGTACAAGTGTAATGAATCTTTGTAAGTTAACCACATGCATTGCGTGACGGAGAAACGTCGAAATGGAAGACAGAAACGTGCGAAACAATGCCTGTGCACACGAGTCGTGAATCGTAACTCGAGTGCCGTGCATGCTGGAGGGTCTTGGATTCAAAGCATTCATCACCCTCCTCCCGACCGGTCGGCCAGCGTCTCCACCTCGCGCCACATTTTGAGGTCTGGATATCTTCGACTCCTTGCACGCCGTTGTTCCTCGCAACTTGCGATCGCGTCTTCACCTTTGCGCCCTGCCACAGCTTGTTTGTGAGTACTCTTCCTTCTCTACACCAAGAAGCGAATCAGCATGAATCATACGGTCAGGCTGCTGCTCGCCATTTTCGTAATGATCTTTGGCGCCCTTTGCGCTGTGTGTTGTCTTTTCGCCGGCAATTTCAAGAAAACAGCCTGTTGCCCCGGATCCGCAACCCGCAGCCGTAGCCTCAGCCGGGGCCTGAGGTCGTACTGAAATTGTGTGTACAAGTATTCTTGGTAGCGTACCGGAACCTTGGCTTCGACTTAGCTTTACACTCCGGGGCAAAGCGGCTCCGCAGCATCATAC
The DNA here is from genome assembly GCA_010909165.1 of Anthoceros angustus. NCBI lineage: Eukaryota > Viridiplantae > Streptophyta > Anthocerotopsida > Anthocerotales > Anthocerotaceae > Anthoceros > Anthoceros angustus. The sequence continues at coordinate 15,897 of MU008226.1, forward strand.
TATATCCTCATTTGCGCCCTGCTGCGTGGTTTGATCATATCTTGAATCAAGGCTTTGAAATCTTCCGCCGAGAATTTGCTTTTCATTTGCAGTGGAGCATTTTGCGTTTAAGATCTCGAAGGCCTCATTTGGTATGACAGTGTGCTGTGGAATTAATTCTATGCAATGCCTGACTGTGAGTTCACAAGTACTCAGGTTCTGTCCCCTGGTCAGGCGAAGATGCTAACCAAGGAGTGGCGTTCTGTGATGATTGCCAATGGCAGGAACTCTGATTCCGTGCTAGGGCCTTTGCTTTTGCGGAACTGTTGTTGACATCCTTTACTGCCAGTTTCCGCTGCACTTCAATCGATATGCTTCCATGACTCAACTGCCTTGTATAGCCAAACGGCTGGCAGTAACGCTGGTGCTCACAAGTTGAAGGTGTGAACCCCTTGAAATTTTGTGTGGCCGTAGGGTTGAAGTAGTCCCAATTCGCGATAGGATCATAGTCACTGCATCAAGTTGATCAGCATTCTGCCGATCCTACCTAACATGTGTCACCGTGAGGGCCATTGTAAAACTCTCACAGACATTGTGTTCCGATATTTGCTAAACTGTGATCTGTGTTTCATTTGCTGCTGTCCAGTTTCTTATGGCAAGGCTTGCGAAGTGAGCGAGGGAAGATTAACCGTATTCTCCAGATACCAATGTCTTTGGGAAATTCCTCACACCGGCTGGCTGTTGGATAGAATATGCGACTGTGCCGCCGTGGCTTGTTGTTCAAATGCACGCCAGACCCGTTTTATGCTGCCTGAACATTCTCCTGATCGGCTTCGCAGCAACTACCATTGGAGTTCTATTCTGGTTGGAGCATGGCTCACCCAGGTTTCCATCATATGTTCCGATGGCGGTCTCAACTTTCTATGTCACTTCAGGCTTCTTCGGTTGTGTTGCACAATTTCGGAGGGGCTGCCGAAGGACACATTGAAGTTGTTTCTGTCTCCTTCCTCCTTTCAGTGGGAGTCTTTCTCTTTATGACGCTGCGCAAGGACGTTGTGGTCCGTCTTCTTCTCCGATCTGGCCAGAACACCGTCAATGCAGCTTCTGAAGTGGTTCTCTTCTGCCAAATCACATTCTTCCTTATGATAGTGTCACAAACCGCTGTCGTTTTGTCCAATTGCTTTTGCGACAAGCATAGAATTCGCCGGAGAACAGGTCAAGAGAGGCGGAGCGTCCGTTGGTCACGCGGCTTTAACGATTGCCAGGCACACAGATTCCACATCCAGGCCCGGACCTATGCCATCCTGTAGGATCGAAATTAGCACGACTAATGACAGGGTATTTCGCGCTTCAGATGTTTCGGTACCAGGTTCTGGGTTCCCTCTGGACGATTTTCGGCTGGCTCAACATCGTCGGGAGATGTCCCATGGGCCAGAGATTCAGCAGGAAGTCGTGCTGCGGAGATTTTTGCAAGGGAAACGGCGCCAATGCCTTTTGGTCCGAGAGCAGCCAGAGTGACGAAGGACTTGCAGGTGGAAAAGATGCGGCAATTAGCCAACAACTCAAAGCGACAATATACACCAGAGTCTGCGGGTGGATACTCAAGCACAGAGACCGTTCCAGATGTGGAATTTGAGATCTCGTCCCTCAGCAGCACTGAAGCGGATGATGATGCCGACAGCGTGTACTCTGCGCTGTCAGATATCCAAGGTGGTCAAAGCACGGCAGAAAGTCCATCGACAGGAACTGGCTCGTCCGACGCTAAGCAGTGAAGATGAAATAGGATGCCGGACCCTGAGTTCTTTTGCGTTTCAGTAAGGGCCGATTGGATCCCTCCTCGAATGACGATCGAAACTCGAGTCGAACGTAAGAACCGTTGGTCTGATAAGGGTGTTCGCATTTGTCTACGTTTCACCGTACGTTGTGTCCTCCATCTCTACCCTCCGAACAGCTTAACGTCTCATTACATAGGTTTTAGTGAAAGGAGCCGGATATATTTCCTTGCATAGTTGTATTGTTGGAATTTCCGTATGGAACATCGATCTGGTCATCGTTATACAAAGGTTTTATCGAGGGTTACATAATAATATTTCCTTCGCAGAAAACTTCATAGGTCACACATTTGGCGACATCGGCCCCCTATGTACCAATGTGGTCGGGTGTGTGAAGAATCTTTTACGTCACGATACACATGTTTTCTTTCTTAGGGTTGTGGGAACATTGGCGCTTGCACATTTCTGAGCATTCATTTGACTAACCCTCGCGAACTTGAGCCATAAATTACGGGACCCATAAGCCCCTGCAACATCCATGTGCCCTTAAGCAACCTTGAGCACCCTTAAGCGACATTTAGCGCACCTTCAGTGTGAGGAAACACACTCTTGAACATGTAATCCTAAACCCCAGCCATTGATTTGGACACTTGATGAGCCGTTACATCTATAAGCCATCGATTTGGACACGATGGCGAGCCGTTACATCTATATTCATCTAACATGAGCAAATATCCGGAGCCTTTGCTGGCGATTGAGACATGTCCAACAAACATGTGCATGTGTGTTCAAGACATGTAAACATGTGTACTTGTGTAAGAAAAACCCAAGTTGTGCATGTGTGCAGAAAGCAGAAACATGTGTAGTGCAAGAAAAACCCAAGTTGTGCATGTGTGTTCGAGCAAGCGACATGTGTACTTGTGTAAGAAAAACCCAAGTTGTGAGACATAGAGTTCTATACGGTCCGTCATGCGATAATGTGAAACATATAAGATGAAGGAATCTTGAAGATGCCGAGGCATGTAAGTGTAGAATATTGGTGAAAAAAAGGTTGTCACGCATGCCACCGGTGATGACTTCAATATTCCATACTATGTTATTATAAATGGTTTCTATCGATGTAAATATTTTCCCCAAAAAGCATTCAAACCGTTGTAAATATTTGTCCCCAAAAAAATGCAAATCATTATAAACCTTTTCCCGCCAAAAAATTGTAAAAGCTATTGTTGTAAAATAATAATAAAATTTATTCAAATACTGCCTACAAAACTAAACAAGGGTAGGGATATTTGCAGAGTCATACTGTTAACATTCTCAATGATGAATACATTTGCCTAGTCTGTGGATGTACATTTGCCTAGTCTGTGGATTTTTATTTGCCTAGTATATGGATACACATTTGCCTAGTCTATGGATACATTTGCCTAGTTTGTGGATACATTTGCCTACTCCGAGGATGCATTTGGCTAGTTTGTTGCAAGAACTTGGTCAAAACATCGAAAGGTTATTATAAGAAGTCACCGAGACTACGAGGTCGGGTTCATATCCGGAAGATACTTTGCCATCAAGATCACGTCTCTAACAACCATGAAATCTATGAGACATCCACATCAAGTTCTTGTAAAGTGATAAATGAGCCTGGTGATCTTGTGCAAGAAGCTTACTAGGCGTCAATAGCAATAGCTTGGGAAAGCAGCAAGCTTCAATGAGCATCAAGCTCCAATTAGCATATGCAATTTATGTGTTATCTTCATATGCAAAGCACCGAGTCCATAGTCTCCCATAACCGATGATGTCTTCTCTTCTCATAGCATCACCGTGGCGCGACTTTTTGCCGCCACCGGGCTCGCACAATCCGTGTTGCTGTAGGAAGGAGTCTGCTCAAGGGAACAGACTCCGCTTGCGGCTTCAAAGTATTCTCCCTTACTTTACGCCCGGTCCCAACGCACTTAGTAGTTCACGCCTAACTACTCGCAAACACCGACAGCGTGATGGCTAAACGTTTATGACCTGTCATCGCTCCGCTCCTGCCTCCTCACACTCTCGCCACCTCTCCACTCACACTACACTTATCGCCTTAAGACGCTGGTTACATGCCCTGACCTCCGCTGCTCCACTGGCCTCCGTCCGGCACAGACGCCTCAAGTCCTCCGGCTCACACCCGCCCGTCCGCTCGGCTGGCCGCGGCTCGACGAGCACGGGTCCCCGCCACCTTCCCCGCACACACCACAACACGTTAGGTCCGGCCACTGTGACCTCGATCGATCCTCCTGTCGCCGGCTCGCTGACTCAGACTCACGTTATCGCAAGAAGACACAAGGTCTGCAAGAACGCTGCATCAACACCAAGGAAAGATGATTTATTCAGGCAGCCCCTTTCTCTTATACTACGCCTAGGTCGGCGCCTTTATTACACCCCTATTCCGAAATGACGGCACCAAGATGCCCTAATCGGCCTACCATCCTATTTCCTCCCCTATCTCCTTCGGCTGGGCTGGAAGGTCCCGGTTCCCTTGGGATTGGTGGTCCAATCTCCGCCCGACAATGGCAAGACCCTAATCGGATGATCCGCGAGGCGGACCCTCCTTTCTCCGAATCGCCGTTGGTTACGGCGGGCGGTCCGACGACCGCTACTACAACGTCATCCTCCTCGGCCTTCCTGGGTCCCTCCTGGGGCCACCGCGCCTCCCTAGCGTAAGGGGGCTCCATCGCCGAGTCCGGACCTCGAGGTCCGGTCTCGACTCCGAGTCCGAACCCAAGGGTCCGCTTATTTCCCGAGTCCGACCGGCTGGGTCCGGCCTCGGGGTTCGGACCTCGGTCCGAGATTACCGGGGTCCGATCCAAACTCCGACTCTTCCGTGGACCTCAGATCGCTAGGTCCTCCTCCTACCCCCGACCCTTGTCTTGGTCCGGTTGGCTCTCTCTTGCACCGCAGCCCCTCACCCCTTCTCCGACGGGGTGGTGAACTTACCTTGGGGTCCGCTGCCCCGCCTCCTCTGGGCTCCTCCTCGCCGTCGTTTCCAAACAGGCCCCTAGGGTCCTGGCCCCTGCCCCCTTCTTCCTCCGAGCCTTCCAGGTCCGCCTATTGGCAGGGCGCCGAGGCCTCTACCGCCTGTGGAGCTCGGTGGTAATAGGCAAAGTCCGAATCCACTTGCCGGATTGCCTCTTCCACGGTGCCCGAGCACTACTCCTTCGCCATAGGTGCTCCGGAGCCGAGCCTGCTGCCGCTTGTTGCTCCACCTCCCCGCCAGTTTGATAGCCGGAGCCGGCCGCGAGGTCCAGCTGCCGCCTCACCTCCCGTGCCGCCGTGCTCCACTTGCTCCAACTCCTCCGCTCGCTCCGCCACCGCTTGCCCGCCATAACGCAGCTGCCCTTCCGACTTCCTCACCGACCAGCTGTCTGCCTCGCCGCCCCGCCTTTTGTCCATTCTCCAACTCCGCCATCTCCCGCCTCCAGACGGCCGCAACATGCCAGATCGGGCTTCACCCTTCTTCCATCTCGGCGACGCCCCGCCTCCTGCTCCATCGCCATCGACTGGCCCGCCAAGAGCCGCCGATTTTCCGTTCACACCATGTCCCGCACTACCATTCCTCTCAATGATAGTTTGAGTCAGCCCAAAGTCTCCTTGGTCCTCCATCTCCGCCGCCACCTCCCGAGCCGAGTCCGAGATCCTCCACCTCCTTGTCGCGAACTTCGGGCCGGGTCCGCTGCCCACCTCCGCCTCCATCTTCAGCAGAGCCGAGGAGCCTATCTCCGTCAAGTCCCTGGATTCTCCCATTGAGAATTCCTTGCCCGACGCCTTGGAGTTGTAACCCAAGGTGTCCCGTCCTCCAACTCCGCCTCCCCCTTCTACCTCCTGCACTGCCTGAGGTCCCGATTTCCGGCCGGCCTCAGCCACCGTGCTTGCTCCGCCACCGCTCGGCCTTCGATTGGCCGTGGCCTCTCGCCTCCACCGGCCCGATCACTGATAGTGATCGCGATCGGCCTCGCTGGCCTCCGCCTCCTGGCCACCTTCACCGAGCCTCCAGCCTTGGTCCGGCGGCCTCCGCCAGTCCGCCTGCTCGCGCGCCCGCTCCTCGGCCACGCCTGCAGAGGTCCTCCGCCCGCTGGGCCTTGGCCTCGCTCACCGCCTCCTCCACTGAAGGAATTTGGTCCGGCCTGCGGATGGACCAGACTCCTCCTCGCCTCCGCCTCAATCCGGCCGAGCTTCGCCTTCCTTCTCGCCTCCGGCTCCTCCAACTGCCTCGGAGGAGTACCATGCGCCCGGTGGCTTCTACCTCCGGGTCTTCGCCATCCCAGAGACCAGCATACCGTCCATGACGGTAGCTGTGACCCGCCGTGTTTCTTCCACGGCCGCCGTGGTGAGGCTCCCACAAAGTCCGTGAGCGCATCTCACGGTCCGCCAAGGACCTCCATACACGTCCGAGTAAGTCCGACTGGTCCGGACCTAATCAGACCCTTAGGTCCCGAGCCGAGCCCCGAGCTTCCCCTCCTTGGCCCTTTTGGCCGCGAGCTCCTTCTTTTTCTCCCGGGCTTGAGGAGGTGAGGGAGTCCGGAGCAAGCCTTTTGCCCTTCCGGCGATGACCGGCCTGCGGCCGCTGCTGTCCTCCCGCCTCGGGCTCCCTTTTCTCGCCTCCCATCGCTTCCTCCGCTTTTACCCTGCAAGGTGGAGGTACCGGCACCGACGAGCCACAGCTGGTCTTGGCTCCTCCCCGTCCGGGCTCCTCATGTGTGGGCTGGGCCGCCTCGCTGGCGCCTGGTTGCACAGAGGAGGGAGGGAATTTCTTCCCATACTCGGGTGGGGGTCCGCCTGACGATGGAGTCCGGAATCCTCCCGCCGCCCTCCTCCCGAGTCCGCTTTTGACGATCGGCCTCCTCCCGCCTTGCCGCCCACTTCCAGGGCCTCCCCTTTTCCCGAGCGCTGCTCCTTCCTGAGGAGCAAATGCCCCCATACATGGATCGTGATGGGGATGCCCAGATGGCGGGGCTTCTGCCCCGAGCTTATGAGCCTCGCTAAACCGGGCGAAGATAATCCTTCCTCACCCGCCTCTTCCTCCGCAGCATGCAGAATACTAGATTATCACCAAGGTGATCCACCTTGGTGAGTAGGTTCCAGTGGACATGATCCGCCACCGCCTTACTCGATCCAACAGTCGGATATCACCAACCACAGGGTCCGCTGCCCTGTGCCTCAGATCGCTGGTCGGCCCTATCTTCCCTTCGCCTTGAGGGGCTCGCACCACTCCCCTCTTCCTCCTTTGGGCTAGGCCTGTGACCTCCAAGGTCCATCGCCTTGGGGTCCTCCCGAGGTTCTTGGACCGCACCTCCTTATTGACCAAGATCTTCCGCGAACTGACAGTGACAAATGTCCGACCATCCGAACACATCCAAATGCCACTCCCGCACCAATTCTCCGCTCCGGAGCTGTGGCCCAAAGTCCGGATAGCGCGGTCACAATGTTGCGCCCACAAGGTTCCATGGCTCCCAAACTTCCGCAGGCTTTTGGGTGCCATCGCCTTCTCCTCCTTGGTGAGCCGCTTGTGGAGACCGCGCACGCTGCCTTCTTCGGCTCACGCCCGACCTCAACGGTGAGCCGCCAAGACGCCCGAGTGTCCCACGAGATACCGCCAGAGAGCCGGATCGGAGCGCAAGAGATCGCGAATTGTCTCGAGGTCGCAAAATGACCTTCTTCGCCGCCGGAGTAACTCTGGAGGGCGCCCGTCTGAATAGAGGTCCGCATGGCTTATTCTCGACCTTACGCCCGCTTTCGCCTTACGCCGCTGCACTCGCCCACGCCAAGGCAGCCCGCGCGTGAATACTGCTATAACGGCCTGCAAGGTTACGGTCCTGCCACCAGATGCCCGCCTCCACTCGGTCGCCCACGTGGCGCCGCCGTCCGTCCCACGCTCAACTCTAAGTTACTTCGGGCGATTTATCCCGCCTGGTCCGGAGTGGGTCCGACTTATCCTGCTACTGGCGCTACCATAGTAGGTCCGGTACGCCTCACTCCGAGTCCGAGTATACTCCGAGTGCCCGAGTGCTATCCATGCTTATTTCCTTTTTCGCCTCATTTTATCCTTCACTCCTACAAAAACAAAACCCTACCTATTTCTAACCCCAAGGAAGTCCGTAGTCCACATACTCCTTCTCACTCATGCCTCCGCCAACACGTGGTACTTTTTCACCCGCCACCGCTCACCCGAGTGGGCGCACCACCATCCAACCGTGAACGGACCCATATACTGCACGACTTGGTAAGGTCCCATCCATCGAGGTGGAGTTTACCCGAAGTGCATATGTCCGTAAAGGAGGGCCGATCTCCTCCTTCACATACTCCCGATTCCTAAGGCGCATGCCATAGTTTATGCTGATTCTGCATCGCTGCATTCGCTGCGCCTCTTCCCGGCCCTCCGATGTCACAAAACCCTAGCAACGCCCAGCTTGGCTCTCATCCGTTAAGCGCCTTTCCATCATGACCCGAGTGTTGGCACCTCAAACTCGACCGGCATAACGGGTGAGTGCCCATAGGTCGTACGGAGTTCGGCGTGGTTACCTTCTCGCCGCTCAACGCCCGATGGCGCTTTGTATCCCGCCGTATGCATAGTTAACCGTAAGCTTATTGAGGATGCGATAAGTCCATTGGTCTTCTCCATCCGCTGGCCTTGGATTGTAGTTTACGATGTGTGATGCCAAATAGTCCGTCATTGCGCTTATCACATCATTGAGGAAATGGGTTCCCGATCCACTACCGCAACGACACCCACCTTGTGATGATGTTTTCAGAGGAATTTGGCCACCGTGCTCGCAGAGTCCGCTCTAGTAGACCGCCCACCCACCGTGCAGTCCGCTGCCACCAAGATGTACCGCTTTGTGTGCCTCGCTATCGTGATAGGTCCAACGTCGATGCCCCACTTCTCAAAAGGCGCTAGTGCTAGTATGGGCACTAACGGCCATTGTGTGGCCGGCTTCCCGATCCGACAAGCATCACACTTCTTCACAATTGGTGTGTGTTTCCCCATACATGGTGGGCCACCAAGACCTCCAAGATTTTCTTGGTGGTGACTCAGATATAATGTCCACCACCTAGTCCTTCGTGCATCCCTTTATTACCACCTCCGCTCACTGCTGGAGGTACCTTGCTCCACGCCATCCGGCCCCACCTTAAAGATGCAACTGTTATACAACCGAAAGGGCGAGCGAGTGCACAAAGGCCCGCTGGACCCGGTTCGCCTGCTTGGTAGCTCCATCTCCCATAGGTACTGCTCCTCAGATAAGAGGGCCGCCCCGCCTCCCTTCTCCGCTGGGTCCGCTCCCGCCTTAGGGTTTGTCCTACTGTGCTCCTCCTCCTCTATCCGCCACCAATTCCTCATCCGGAAGGCCCCTCCGATCCTCGCAGATGTCTCCTTTTAACTGGACAAGAAGTCGCTTTGGTGTTGCTTCCTGCCTAGTCTCCACCTCAAATGTGAACTCCTCAGCAACATGTAATCCACCTCGCAATCCGTCCGACAAGTCTCGGCCTTGTTCACCAAGTGCTTGAGCGCCAAGTGATCAACATAAACACGAACTCATTGGGCGGTAGTGTCGAATTTTAACGCGATACCATTCCCAATGCCTCTCGCCCGTAGTAGTGTACCTCCGCTCATGCGTGAGCCGCCTTCCGCGTAGTAGATTGGGTGATCCCTCCGCTTATCATCTTTTGATCGAGCACTACTCCGGCGGCGGCCGACACATCCACACATGGAATCGCTTCCCCGTCCTTGAGTACTGGGCACCGACTGCAGTGGTCTGAGGTCTCGAATGCCGCCTCCCTCTCGCGCCTGTGTCCATTCCTCCTCCTTCCCGAGTAGCTCGCTAGCTGAGGCCCGCTTTGCAAAATCTTGGATGAAACGCCTATAGTAACCCACCATGCCTGTGAACTCGTAACTCCTTCAAGTTCGTGGGCGAGGATGGATGACTTTCACCTTGTCTTGGTCCACCTCTATCCTCTTACCGACACGCGGCCCCCAACAAGATTCCTCCGCATAGTAGCATTTCTGATGCGTACATTGAGTCTCCTACATCGCTCCAAACACTTCCAGAAATGTCCACGTGTTTGTCCTCCTCTGCACACGTAAGTCGCCCAAGAACACCTCCATGAAGTCCTCAGAATTCTAAGACATTGGTCACCATCCGCATAAATGATCCGGTGCTCTGCATCCCGAAGGCACTGCTTGTAGTAAACGCCCCCACTCCGTGGTGAATGTTGTCTTATCCCACTCCCTTAGGTGTACCGGTTGTAGCCGAGTAGGCCCAAGAAGGAGTAGGTACTCTCCCGCCACCTTGTCCAAGATGTCGCCCACAAAGGGCATGGGAAATGGTCCTTTCCGTGGCGGCGTTAAGCTTTCTCCGCCCCGATGACAATCCGCCGCTTCTTCGCACGACAACAATGGGCGCCACCCACTCACTGCTCACGATTGGGAAGATGATGTCGCTTCCAGATACTTATCCAGACTTCCTTGACCTTGAGCGAGTGCTTGGGATTCAGCTCCTAATCCGAACAGCACCGCCTCGCTTCAGATCTATCCTGTTCGCCCCATCGCTTTGGAATGCCTTCATGTCCGTGACCTTGAAAGAACACCGAATTCCCCAACAATCGTGGTGAGGTCTTGTTTCAACTTGGCATACCTCATGGAATTTTAGGAATTTCGGGCGAACCTCCACATCTTCCACATCGCCGATTGACCGCCTCTTTCTCGCCGCTTCCACGCCCAAGCCATCATCCTCTACCCGGTTCATCTTCACGCATTCCCCATTCTCGAAGAGTTCGTCGAGGTGAACGGGTTACTTCTTCGGGTCCTCCTCATCCGGGTTCCCGCTTTTGTTCGTCCCTCCGCGACTTCCACTAAGCAATTGATCACCTCCGCCCAAAGGTGTCCCTCGATAGTCCATTTCTTCTTCGACCACGAGATTTTGGGAAAGGGTAGTCCTCATTCGTATCCTCGCTCATCGTCCCCACTGCCTTCGGAGGTGTACCCTTGTGGTGCCGACGTTTCACCACAAGATGTGTCCTTACTCCTGTAATCGCTACCGCCCTTCCCTCACCTTCGGATCCCACCACGGCTTGAAGTGTATTTCCTTCCGTCCAAGTGTAGTTTTGTCTCGAGCGAGTCCCAGCCAAGGCCCTCAGACCTCACCCTGTGAGGTCCGGTCCGATGACGAAAATCTAATGTATAGGGGCTCCGCTATGGTGGCTTGACTCGGACAACTCGGCCACATGTCCGCCATCCCGAGGGTTTTGGTGGATGGCTCAAGGTGGAACCCCCTGCCTGCGGCCTGTGATGAGGTTCACTCGACCCGTGTCAGAGGCACGCTTTTAATTACACACCCCGCAATTTCCACCGCACCATCGGCGCCTGTGGTCCGTATGAGATACTACTTACCTCCACGTTCTTGCCCTTCCACCAAGGAGTTCCGCGGTTGGCTTCTCGATGGCCTCCTGACTTCGCCGATACTGTCTTTAACAATCGCCTAAGGGACACCAAGTGTTGTTGGTCCATCATCAAGTCGGCCACCTTGAAAGGGCCGGTGGTTCTCCACACGCCCGCCTTGACTCTTCCAGCTTTGCCACCGCCGTGGTGGTCGGACCACTGGGTCCTGGAGTTCTTCTCAAGCATCTCGCCACTTCTGGACCACATCCGTGGAACGCGGCGTGTGGGTGAGTCCGCCTCCCGAGATTCCTGTGGCTTTTGGTTGGTCTTCCGGCAGCTTAAACTCCCTTTTGGCGGGCTTCCTTCGCAGGTGTTCCCTCCGTATCCGTGGGACTATCCCCATTTTTCTTCCTCTTAAACTGCCTCCTTTCCTTTCTCCTTCCCGACTCGTTGACACTTCCAAGACTCCAGTCCGCCTTCTCTCCTTAGCCGAACTTGCTTCACCACCTGTCCTGCCTCGGCCTCCCACTCCGCCAGTGCGCCTTCAATCAGGCGGGCGCTTAGGGAGGGAGGCGAGGTGGTCGGCTCCCGCTGGGCGAGCGCACTGCCCCGAGGGTTCGGACACAAGGTACCGCCGCCATGTGCCCCGCCTACATCCCACAGCGCTCAAAGTCCGCCTTGCCGAGTGGGGTATGGACGCGAGTAGTGCCCGGGTTCCCATGCCCAGCACCACCGCCGCCGAGAATTCGGAGGCTCCGTCAGACGGAGGTCGATGCACGACGGACCAACTGTGGGGTACATCGTCTCGGGATACCGTGGTCCCGCTTCTTGCACTTGGTATGCATCCTCCCACTGCTCTCGACTCTTCCCGTAGTCATACTCCACCGGTTCACGGGTCCGAGGGCAGGCCTTCGAATGCCCATGTTGGTGACACACCGCACACAATGAGTACGGACTGGTGGCCACCTTACGCTTTATCCTTCACCGTTGATCGTCAACCTTCCACCCTCTTCATTACCCGTTCTAGATCTTCCCTCACCCGCTACTTCCTTCAAAGGAGCTGGTCGTGGACCTCTCGCACGGCAAGTGCATCATGACCTCCTTCTTTTCCACCCTCCACCGACTACGGGCTTCTTCTTCTTTATTTTTCCGGGTTCTTCTTCTTCATGACCTCCTCGGATTCTTCTTGAGTCCTCTTCCTCTTCCTCCGACGCCTCGGTCTCATCATCCTCCTCGTCCGAGGGTTCTTCATCTCGAGTCCGACCCCGCTTCTTCTTTTCTTCTTTCCTCCGGAGGAGTCCTCGCCGCCGGTGCATCGATTCTTCATAGTTCTCCGCCCGACCGCCTTGCTCACATCTTTTCTTCGCCAACAAGAAGACGTGCTTAGCCATTGGCTTGATAAGCCACCGCAACCAACGCATCACCGTGCATGTGTAGTGGGTCCCACAGTAGAACCGCTCGATGTACGATCCCAACTTCCTCGCCTTGTGTTCTCGAGTTTGACAAGACGTAGCCTTCTTGATCGATTCTGGAATCTTTCTAAGAAGGCATCCTTCAATGCTCAAGGTTTGCGGTGCGCTCGAGGCGCATTTCCTCCGATACCACCGAGTCAGACTCGCAGACCCTTGGAATACAATGAGTGATCCGAACCTTCTCCGCTGAAGTTTGCCCACACAAAATCCTCCACGAAGGTTTCGCCTCTCTCTTACCTCCAAAGAGAGAATACGCTTGCTTGGTCGTTGTTGCCATCGCGATCGTAAGGGGTGAGGAACCGCCACCACCGCCGACTTGGGCCGCTCCTCTCGATCCGACAACCCACCACGCTTACTCTGGTCTCGCCTCGAGCTCGTTGCCTCACGTCGCGCCGGAGCGCCAGCACGTCCGACTCAGAATCCCTTAACTACCTCACGCCCTCCACGCATCCACGCTACGGAACGATTTCATTCCAACGGCGCGCTGTGGCGACTTTCGGCCACCGGCCGACAATCCCGTCGTTGTAGGAAGGAGTCCGCTCCCAAGGGAATGATACTGCTTCTGCCGCGCTTACTTTACGCTCCCCAACGCACACATAGTTCACGCTAACTACTCACCGTGACAGCCGGTATGGCTAAACGCTTAAGGACCTGTCGGCCTGCCTGCTCCTGCTCTCACACCTCTCGTCCACTCCTCTCCACTCACTACACTTATCGCCTTAAGGAAAGACGCTGGGTTACATGCCCCGACCTCCTCCGCTGCTCCACTGGCCTCCGTCCGGCTCAGACGCCTCCCGAGTCCCTCCGGCTCACGCCCGGCCCGCTCGGCCGGGCCGCGCTCGACGAGCACGGGTCCCACCCTCCCCGCACACCACAACACGTTAGGTCCGCCACAGACCTCGATCGATCCCTCCGAGCTGCCCGCTCGCTGACTCAGACTCACGTTAGCAAGAAGACACAAAGGTCCGCAAGAACGCGCATCAACACCAAGAGAAAGATGATTTATCTGTGGCAGCCCTCTTATACTACGCCTAGGTCGGCCTTTATTACACCTATTCCGAAATGACGGCCACCTCAAGATGCCCTAATCGGCCGCCTACCATCCTATTTCCTCCTATCTCCTTCACGGCGGTGGGAAGGTCCCGGTTCCGCCTTGGGATTGGTGGTCCAATCTCCTCGACACCAAGACCTAATCGGATGATCCGCGAGGCGGACCCTCCTCTCCCGAATCGCTGTTACGGCGGCCCCGACGACCGCTGCTACCACAACGTCATCCTCCCCTGGCCTCCTGGTCCTCCTGGGCCACCGCGCACTAGCGTAAGTCGGCGGGGCCTCCTCATCGCGAGTCCGACCTCGAGGTCCGACTCGACCCGAGTCAACCTGGGTCCGGTTTATTTCGAGTCCGGCCGGGTCCGGCCTGCTCCGGGTTCGGACCTCGTGGTCCGATTACCGGGTCCGATCCCAAACTCGGACCCTTCCGTGGACCTCGATCGCTAGGTCCTCCTCCTTACCCCCGACCTTGTCTTGGTCGGGTTGGCTCCTGCACCCCGCAGCCCCCCACCCCTTCTCCCGGATCGGGTGGTGGTGAACTTACCTGGGGTCCGCTGCCCCGCCTCCTCTTGGCTCCTCCTCGCTGCCGTCGCCTCCAAACAGGCCCCTAGGGTCCCCGCCCCCGTGCCCTTCTTCCTCCGAGCCTGTGGGTCCGCCTATTGCGGGCCGAGGCCTCTACCGCCTGTGGAGCTCGGTGGTAATAGGCAAAGTCCGAATCCACTTGCCGGATTGCCTCTTCCACGCGCCGAGACCCGATACTCCCTTCGCCATAGGTGCTCCGGAGCCGAGCCTGCCCGCTTGCTCCACCTCCCGCCAGTTTGATAGCCGGAGCCGGCGCTCGCGAGGTCGCCAGGCTGCCACCTCGCACGCTGCTCCACTTGCTCCAACTCCTCCGCCTGCTCCGCCACTTGCCCGCCATAACGCAGCTCTTCCGACTTCCTCACCGACCAGTTTCTTGTCCGCCTGGGCCTCTGTCCATTCCGCAACTCCATCTCCGCCTCCAGACGGCGGGCAACACGATCGCTTCACCCTTTTCCATCTCGGCGACGCCCGCTCCCCTGCTCCATCGCCCATCGACTCCCGCCGCAGAGCCGGAGCCGCCGAGGCTGCTCACCATGTCCTGCAGACTACCATTCCTCTCAATGATAGTTTGAGTCAGCCCAAAGTCTCCTTGTCCTCCATCTCCGCCGCCGCCCACCTCCCGAGCCGAGTCCGAGATCCTCCACCTTGTCGCGAACTTTGGCCCGCTGGTCCGCGCTTGCCACCTCCTCGCTCCATCTTCGTGCAGCCGAGGCGCCTATCTCCCGTCAAGTCTGGATTCTCCCATTGAGAACCTTGTCGCCCGACGCCTTGGAGTTGTAACTCCAAGGTGTCCTTGCCGCCCTCCAACTCGCCGCCTCCCTTCTACCTCTCTGCACCCGAGGTCCCGATTTCCGGGCCTCGGTTTCGCAGCGCTCTTTGCTCCACCGCCGGCCTTCGATTGGCCGTGGCTCTCGCCGCCTCCACCGGCCCGATCACCGATAGTGATCGCGATCGGCCTGCCTGGCCTCCGCCTCCACCTTCACCGAGCCTCCATTGGCTCGTCCACGGCCCGCCAGTCCGCGCCTGCTCCGCTTGCGCCCGGGCGCCTGCTCCTGGCCTCGCCCGCAGAGGTCCTCCGCCTGCTGGGCCTCCTTGCGCTGCTCCTCCACTGAAGGAATTTGGTCCGGCCTGCGATGGACCAGACCTCCTCGCCTCCCGGCTTCCTCTCAATCCGCCGAGAGCTTCTTCCTTCGCCTCCGGCTCCTCCAACCGCCTCGGAGGAGTACCATGCGCCCGGTGGCTTCTACCTCCGGGTCTTCGGCCATCCCGAGACCCAGAGCATACCGTCCATGACGAGGACCCGCCGTGTTTCTTCCACGTCACCGTGAGGCTCCCACAAAGTCCGAGGAGCCGGCATCTCACGGTCCGCCAAGGACCTCCATACCGTCCGGAGTAAGTCCGACTGGGTTCTCCGACCTAATCAGACCCTTAGGTCCCGAGGCCGAGCCCCGAGCTTCCCCTCCTTGGCCCTTTTGGCCGCGAGCTCCTTCTCCGCCTCTTCCCGGGGCTCTTGAGGAGGTGAGGGAGTCCGGAGCAAGCCTTTTGCCCCTTCCGCCGGGCGATGACTGCCCGGCCGCTGCTGTCCTCCGCCTCCGGCGCCCCTTTTCGCCTCCCATCGCTTCCTCCGCTTGACCCGCAAGGGGTACTGCACCGACCGAGGTGCCGCTGGTAGCCGTGGTCTTGCGCCTCTTCGGCTCCCTCCGTCCGCGGGCTCACCGGTGGTGGCTGGCGGGCCGCTGGGGCCGCCTGGATCGGCCGCCTGTTGTACAGAGGAGGGAGGCGAATTTCTTCCCATACTTGGGTGGTGAGGGGTCCGCTCCACGATGGAGTCCGGAATCCTCTCCGCCTCCTCCCGAGTCCGCTTGGCTGACGATCGGCCTCCTCCTGCCGCCTCCACTTCCGTAGGCCTCCGGCCCTTTCCGAGCGCTCAAGCTCTCCTTCCTTGAGGAGTTCAAATGCCCCCATACATGGATCGTATGGGGACACATGGCTTCGGCCCCGAGCTATGAGCCTCCTCGCTAAACCGGCAAAATAATCCTTCCTCACCGCCTTCCCCGGCCGCAACAAGCAGAATACCAATCAGATTATCACCAAGGTGATCCACCTTGGTGAGGTTCCTGGACAATGATCCGGCCACCGCCTTACTCGACCGCCCAACATGTCATCGCCCAACCACAGGGTCCGTCAGGCCCTGTGCCTCAAGATCACTGTGGTCGGCCCTATCTTCCCTTCGCCTTGAGGGGCCCGCACCACTCCCCTCTTCCTCCTTTGGGCGGTTGTAGGCCGCCTCAGACCTCCAAGGTCCATCGCCTTGGTCCTCCCGGAGGTTCTTGGACCGCACCTCCTTATTGACCGGCCAAAGATCTTCCCGAACTCCTGACTGTGAGTGACACTATGTCCGCACCATCCGAACACATCCAAATGCCACTCCGCACCACCCTCCCGCCTCGGAGCTGTGGCCCAAAGTCCGGATAGCGCCGGTCACAATGTTGCGCCCACAAGGTTCCATGGCTCCCAAACTTCCGCAGTTTTTGGGTGCCATCGCCTCCTCCCTTGGTTGCCGAGCTTGTGAGAGCCACGCACGCTGCGCCACGCTCCGACCTCAACGTGAGCCGCCAAGACGCCCGAGTGTCCCACGAGATACCGCCAGAGAGCCGGATCATGGAGCGCAGAGATCGCGAATTGTCTCGAGGTCAGCAAATGACCTTCCTTCGCCGCTTCCGGAGTAATCCGGGCGGGAGGGCGCCTTCCGTCCAGAATCGCCAGAGGTCCGCATGGCTTATTCTCGACCTTACGCCCGCTTACTCGCCTTACGCCGCCAGATGCTTTACGCCGCCCGCGTGAATACCGCTATAACGGCCTCGCAAGGTTACGGTCCCACCGCATGCCTGCTTCCACTCGAGTTGCCCACGTGCGCCGTCCGCTCCCACGGCTCAACTCCTAAGTTACTTTCCGGGCGTCTCCCGCCTCGGTCCCGGAGTGGGTCCGGACTTATCCTGCTACTGTGGCGCCTACCATAGTAGGTCCGGCACGCCCTCACTCCGAGTCCGAGAGTATACTCCGAGTGCCCGAGTGCTATCCATGCTTATTTCCCTTTTTCGCCTCATTTTATCCTTCACTCCTACAAAAACAAAACCCTACCTATTTTCTAACCCCCAAGGGAAGTCCGTAGTTCACAAATACCTAGAGTTCTCCGAGCACACATTAGCAGCCCATCAGCACCTTGGAGTCCAAACACACATCACCAACCCATCAAGAACTCCGAGTCCAAACACATCAAGAACCCATCGACCCTCAGGTCCGAACACACATCGAACCCATCAGCCGGAGTCTCGAGCACATCAAGAGTGGCCATCAGCTCCACATCGCCTTGTGGCTTCATCCTTGCACCCGGTTGCAGCTACCTAATTCAGAAAAACGAATCAACAGAGGCATACCGTAGCCCGTGCTGTGCAGTGAGTATCATCTTAACTGCCAGAATATGGTAGAGCTTGCCTCAAATCGGTGGAGATATCTCGCATGTGGCTGCAAACATTACAACGTCCTGCACATCGTGCCTCATGTAGATAGGCCCTTCCTTCGACTCAAGCTAATGAGCCATGTAAGAGCCATGGAAAATCGAAGATAATACCTTCGCCACCATTCCAAAATACTAGACATTGCAGAGCTCTCCTTGTAGTCCTTCCAGGGCCACACCATGAGGGAGAGTGCAACGAAATACCACCCTTGCCCAACCATGCAAGAGCTGTAGCAGAGGCATTGTCGTGGCGATGCCATCATCTCATCATCCGAACCCCACCGTGTCATTGGCTATCATCACATGGAATGTTTTTGAAGGTCGAGAAGTTCAAACTAGTGTATAATGAAGATGCAAAGGATCATGGGCTTGAAAACAGATACATTTATAATGCACATAATGAACTAACTTTTTATTGCTCTGTCTGGATGAACCTTTTACTTTGTGTCACCCAAAATAGTTGAGTTACTCCGACAATAAGATGGTTGTAGGGACTAGTGCACGACGAAAACAATTTTGTAAGGAAATACGCACGCAGAAGTACATTATGAGTAAGAAGTCTTGCATGAGAGGCATGCAGCCTGATCTAGTTAGTAAGTTGGTGGTAAGACTTAGCTTAGGACTTAAGGAAGAAAGTGTGCTTTAGTAGTTACTTTGGAAATGATATAAGCCTCCGCAAAAAGGAGATGAGGCTAGCCCTAGAGAGCATCATGTGATCCTAGCATTGGGAGCTATACTGTGAGGATAGGACTTTGGAGCCTAGAGGCCCCGGAGCCTAGAGTGTGAGCATGTCTAGAAGGATCCTAGCACTTGGGAGCTTGCTGTTGTGAGGATAGGACTTTGGTGCCTAGAGGATAGGACTTTGGTGCCTAGAGGCCATGGAAGCCTAGAGTGAGGCGTGCTAGAGAGAGAGCGTGAGGAGGAGATCGAGGGAGAGCTAAGCTCCTAGCTTAGGCAAAGATAGAGAGCTCTCTCGATCTCTCATGTATTCTTGTTGACTTCCGGAATAAACAGCAGACGGCGCAGCTTGTCCTGACCGCGAGTTGTCCTCCAGAAGGACGGGCAGTGCTACTTGGAAGCCCAAAGGTCTTTGGCCTCGTGATGTTTTGTAATCATGCGATCCCCACCTCCTCGCTGAAAAGGAGGTGTTGCTTCACGACTCACTTTATCTCGCCTGCCCCAAGTAAGACGAAAGAAAATGAAATAAAAAAACGTTGAAGGCATCTCAAGTTATGATTCGAGATCGGATCCGGCTCGAAACCCGGAGATGCGCGATCCAGGAAGGCTCCATAGAGCTTAAGAGCGACAAGGCCGCCTCGCTAGTGGAGTCGCATTCCCGAGCATCCATGGAGGGCACCATCGTGTTGTCATGGATCTGGTTGTGGTGGCAATCTTTGAGTGCTTATTACGCATGGCAAAGCACGCACAGAAGCTCGATTTCCTCCGGGCCCAAGGAGTTCCACTTCTAAACCTCTCCATTTTTATGACCTCATAGAGCTCTTCGCATCTCCCAGAGTATGGGCCTTTAGTTTTATCGATTGGGATCAAGCCAACTCTTGTTGTGTCCTCTCAGGCGCGAGAGAGATCAAGGTTCACACCGAATTTGAGCAGGCCCAATATAGCCAAGGACTATCTTTGTATGGAAACAATCACATGGCATCGCCCATACAATTCTCATTACAAGAACATGAGGTACGTCGAACGTCTTGTAGTCGAGCATCCACTTCAAGTGACAGGCGCTCGGATGTGACGCTTGTCCGCTTTTGCGAGAGTAGTCGTCATGGAGCTCTGAACAACAAGATTACAGCAGCTTTGAGAAACTACGAGCTCAAGAGTTGTCCTTCATGATGAGATCCATTTGGGAGGAAAGGATCAATCACATTGGGCTGAGTGGATCCGAATGTAAAATGTCCGCTCGACCATGAACATCATGACCGATGATGATGAGCAAGAGGTTTTTACCTACGGAGGAGAGGAAGCATTGATGGAGAGAACTGAACTTCGTCGCGGAGGTAAAGTGTTCTAGCAATAGTGTCCTTCGCTGTCCAATGCTTCTAGCTCGATGCCGAGCTTATGACATGATGGTGCCTAATAAGTCTACAATCTTTCTCAAGGCTGCGAATTCAAGCACCTCATGGATGCGATCCTGGTGGAGGTTGTGGCTCCCTTTGGAGGACTATGTCCCGACTTAAGCTTCTCGGCAGTGAAAACTACAAGGCGGACAGAGAAGTGCGCGTGCAGTGGACATTTTCTCGGTAAAGTCATCAGTCATGTGCGGATCAAGGCGAAGAAGTGAAGGCGATGCGGACTTTCTCCATGTCCTGCTCTCCGCCCGGTCCCGATGGGGCGATGCGGTGATGACAACCTAAAGGGCTTTACGCCAAGAAAGACGTTCTGAAGAAGTTTCGTTTAAGGCATAACTGCAATTGAAGAACGCTCATCCTAGCGAGCCACAGGGATCTCTTCATTGCAGCGATACTTCGATCACGGTTGAGTGGGCTATGTCGAGCCGAGACACCCTCACATCATGAAGAACTGACAAAGAAGAGCTTGACACTGGTAGGGCACAGTCGTTTAGTGGCGGAGTCGGATCTTCCACAACTTCCTTACCTCGTGAATATTGTGAAGGAGACTTTCCGGCTTCACCGGTGGTGCCTCTGTTGATCCTCATGAATCCGTGCTTGCCAAGTTACGGGTTACGAGATACCGCAAAGTCTAGGGCTGGTCAATATATGGGCGATGGGCGTGAGCTGATGCAGGAAGATGCCCTCTCGTTCAACCCGGATAGATTCCGGGGCGTTTGCGTCTTCACCGATCTTGAACCCTAATTTACGACGAAGGCATATACTTCACTTAGATCTTGTCATGAGTTTACGGATGGGACCTTGATGTCGAGGGAAACACTTGAGCTTCTTCCTTTGAGCAGGAAGGAGAGGTTGCGGGCATGACATTAGGCCTCACTTTGGTCGATGCTCTTTAGCTCGACTTCTTCAGCGTTCACTTGGTCTCCCGGGATGGGAAGAAGCGAGCATTTGGACATGTCGAGGCTTTGGACTCACGCTCCTGAGCTCGACTTGATTGCAGTCCCATCTCAACGACCGTCGCCTCACATGTACGAAGCAAAATGTAACCCATCTCGGTATGTATAGTTTGGTTGCAATGCGGTGGGTGGACATGGAGTTTAGTTGCTCTTTTACTTATCCTTGAGATGTGCCTTTGATGTTCTTTAGTAGATGGGTTTACCCATATAGTAATGGGTATATTCATATAAAGTTTAGTACAAGATACTCAATATAATTCACGCAATCTTTAACTTTAAGTCTTCGTCCGGTATATATACACTTCTACTCATAATAGTCTTTGGCATTGTTTGTCAATAAGCTAGAAACTTCAAACTCATTGCAAGAGAAATACAAAGCAACTCCATGGATTATTGTGCAAGGTGATAGGCAACAAGTCTGGAGGTTGTTCATGTTGTAGGAGAAGATTATCATCGCGCATTGTGTTCACATGAAGTGGTAGAGAAATATCATTGCCGTAGCTTCTTGGGAGCAGGAGGTTCTTACAAAATGATTGTCAATGTAGAATAAGAGTTGGAAACCCTCACATGGCTCTAGGGCGCCCTAATTGAGTAGAGGAATTCAACTAGTCTTTGAAGTCCAATACATATCATCCTAGTAAGAAAGAGTAGAAATTCTGGTCTTTAAAATCCAATACATATCATTCTTAGTAAGAAAGAGTAGGAATTCTACTAGTCTTTAAAGTCAATACATATCATCCTTGGTAAGAAAGAGTAGAGGAATTCTACCGGTCTTTAAAGTCAATACATATTTATCCTACGAAAGCATGTACTCAATATGAGACTTGTTTTTAGTGTGAGGAGATCCACCAAACCTGCTTTGCATAGCCCATGGTATAGCTGTGTAATTCTCGAATTAAAATATAAGTTCTCCTTCAACCATTCCTTTGCATTTTTCCAGAAACCTTTTGTTCTTAATTGATGGCGTCTCATATGAGGTGGGTGCATTTGCAGGCTGGATGTCTCAGAAGGGTGCATCTTTAGGCTGGTTTTCCTCGTTGTCTTCGTCCTACTCTCTTGGTGACATCATGAAGAAAAATTTAGTACAGGTAGCAAAATCTTAAATTAGGGTTGCATCATTTACTCGCTTTGGAGTCCTCTTACCTTTACGACAAGCATCTTCTCACAAGTCTTCCCAAATTTGTTCCAAGGTAAACACCGAGCTTCCAAGAACCATTCCTTGGTTGGTCCTCTTTCTCCTTGCAATCTTCCAAGCTCCTCCATTCTTCCACAAGTGTAAAAGCCTCTTTTGGGCGTTCATTTAGGTGATCTTTAGATTCACGGATTGGTGATTGCTAGAGGGAGCTGTCATGATCTCTCTTTTTCAAGCAATGGCCCAGCCAATGTGCTTCAAGTAAGATGGCGATTAAATTGCAAAACATTGTTGCTATATACCTTTAACCGCTCAAGCACATGTAAGTGTAAATAAGCTCACTCTCAATGTTGTTATTTTATAGTCCACATCGAGCTGGACTGGACTGCAACTAAATTTGCTTGTCCACAAGCGAGACCTGCAAGAATTGGAAGAAAGGCTGCCTATTTAAGACTTGCAATTAGACCAATATGACAAGTGAACATTAAATATGGTAAAATAACCATATGCGTGAGCAACCCAAATAATGGTTAAGAATCCACAGGGGAATTTCAATCAATATGAAAACAGAGAATATATGCAATCACTATATTAATATATGGTTAAAAAAATCCATAAATAATTGAATAAATAAAATATAATTTATACCAAACAATAAATATAAATAATCAAAATAAGGAATACTAAAATCAAAATACATACCCTCAAGCCTCCCCAACCTCAAACTCTAAAAAGAGCCCTCACAAGCTCCAACCCTAAAGGATTCTTTCAAGCTCGAACCCTAAAAACCGGGAGAGTAAGCAAGCATACATACTATGGTAAACCAACCGGATGAGTTCAAAACCCCAATAATGATCACAAATCTATATGAACATTTCAAATCAATATTACGATAGAAAAGCATATTTCTAATTATTATATTAATATATAGCTCAAAATATAGAATAAAAATAATAGTCAAAGACAAAAATAACAATCAACAACCAAAATAGTAAATACTAAAATGAAAATACATACCTAAAAAGAGCCTCCCCAAGCGGAAAACCTAAACTCGAACCTAAAGACGCTCCCAAACGAGCCGCCGTACGCGGGCTCCGGAAAGTACGGAGCCGTCCACAATGTGGCCCCGCTACTGGGCCTGTGTGTTTTCCGGGCCTTTTGTACCCGAATGGCTTGTAGAGAGAGAGAGCGGGTACCGGTAACCGGCCGTCAAGGTGCCATCGTGGCACCCAAAAAGGTCGGTCCGCCCCGCCCCTGACTCCTTGCCTCTAGCTAACTGCAAACATTGACTGTGGCCAATCCAGAGGGCTTGCGTCAATGACACTCTCTGGACGATGCTCACAGATGCCCACTGCTAGATTGCCGGGTTGTGATACAGTTGCCGTACAGACACGGTCTCCCTTCTCATACTGGAAATTTCTTTGCATTCGTAACTATTCCACACATTGGTACCATATCACGGTCAGGGGTCTTCTTGTGGTTTGTGGAACCGCGTCTCACGATTCCAAAGTCTTTCAGGACCTCTGAATTGAGCAGACTGGCCAATGCCAAGTTCAGTTGCCACCAACCTTGAAATGCCACAACACAAGATAGGCAACAACATCGTACACTCGCGGTTCCAATCCAAACACGGTCCCTTATTCTATACAAGCGTTTGACAATTTGCTTCCAGCATCTCCTCTGCGAACAGACCACAAAAGTCTACTAAATCCTTGTTCATTACCAAACTCCGTGAACAATGGGTAACTTATTTCATTTTATTTTAGCTCAATATCTAGCGAGCTTATACCTCAAAAGAAAACCCACAAGGAGTCAGTCCCCACTCGAGGACCGGCGTCAAGGAACTTGGTACTTTAACAACTTGTACACTTGAGGAGCGCGGCGTCATGGAACTTGGTACTTAACAATTTGTACCATGGTGTGCCTAAGTTACTTGTACCAAGGGCATCCACTCCCTTTAGACACCCCATGTAAGTAGCGATCTAAATTCAGGATGCTTAATGACGGCGTTCTTATAAATGTGTGTCCATTTGGACACGGGAAGCGGGCTAGTGTTGTGTGGAGATTTAGTACCTGCCACGGATTTCGCCTGGCCAGGTAAGACAAAAGGAAATAAAATAAAAACGGTGAAGGCATCTAAAGTCACGATTCGACATCACATCCCGGCTCGAGACCCGGAGATGCAGCTCTATCCACAGGGAAGGCTCCATAGAGCTTAAGAACGACAAGTGCTGCTTCCTGCTAGTGGAGCTGCATTCCTGAGCATCCATGGAGGGCACCATCGTGTTGTCATGGATCCTGGTT
>MU008226.1:40271-75529 GCA_010909165.1 Anthoceros angustus
GATCTGAACACCCGCAAGGTCGATGTGCAGCTGACCGAGGCGGAACTCGACGAACGCCGCAAGAACCCGGCGACTCAGTACCCGGCCAATCAGACACCTTGGCAGCAGATCCATCGCGAAACGGTGGGCCAGCTCTCGACCGGTGGCTGCATGGAGGAGGAGGATTTCACAAAGTAAAGTATCACGTCTTGCGCTTCCATACTCATGAGTCCTTTGCCATTCTGAGGAATTTGTGCATGTGAGCCAATCTGGTAGAGAGGAAGTCGCGGTGGTCGGAGTGCTTGGTGGAGGACTTGCTCATTGCAAGTGCCTAAGAGTTGCTCCCCTTGTGAATGGTTGCTGTGAAATTGCTTTGCTTTGGGTGTGTGGCCCGAGAACTCTCGGCTTGAGGGTAGACTACAGGAAAGACTCCCTGGAGGTTCTCATTGTCAGTGTCAAACTCATAGCAAGGAAGAACTTGCTGGTGGAGGCCGCGGTTGTGCCGTAAGGCGAGTCGAGCATGGCCGGCGAGGTTAGAATAGGAGGAAGAGGATGAGGAAGATGAGTAGAGGATTAGAGTGTAGGCGTTGGGAAGGCCACAGGCGAGCCTAAGGGACGAATCCCAAATCTGCAAGTAAAGGCGCTCCACAGGTGGAAGAGTGGTCTTAAGTAGGGACGAAATTGCGGTGTGGATCGAGGGGGTCCACAGGTGATAGGCTCCCTGCTAAGGCGGGACACCTGGTGTGTGTCGTTGTAGGTCGAGGATTGGTAGTTTTGAGGCGGTGCAAGTGGCGCACTGTAAGAGGTGAGTAGAGGCGCCTTGCTTGTTTAGAAGGTGAGAAGTTGTGTGTAGGTAGCGATCGGTCATCACACGACCTCGAACTTTCACACGAGTCTCATGGGGCCGAAACCCAGCGTCTGAGCGGCGATTGGGATAAGTGGTAGCTAGAGTGGGAGGATCTTGGAAGCCTCGGGGTTTTCCCTACCACAAGAGAAGAGACTTGCAGCTGACGGAAACAGGGGCGGTGATCGGGGGAATGCACGAAGGATTGGGTGGAGGACATTATGCAGTTCAAGTTACCACCAAAAAGATTTTGGAAGCAGGGTACTGGTGGCCCACAATGTATGGAGAGACACACCACTTTGTGAAGAAGTGTGATGCTTGTCAGCGGATCGGGAAGCCTACTCCGACAACACAATGGCCGTTGGTGCCTATTCTGACGCTAGCACCTTTCGAAAAGTGGGGTATTGACTTCGTTGGATCCATACAGCCTACAACAAGACATACACAGAAGAGATACATCCTGGTGGCAACCGATTACTGCACCAGGTGGGTTGAAGCAGTGGCGACACGGACGGACTCAGCAAGTACCGTAGCGAAGCTCATCTATGAAAGTATTAGAACCTGGTACGGATGTCCGTTGCAGTTGGTAAGTGACAAGAGAACCCATTTCCTTAATGATGTGGTGACAGCCATGACGGAGTATTTTGGCATTAATCATCAAAAGGCGGCACCTTACAATCCATAGTTACCTTTTCTGCTGTCCTGAATGCCCATAGGACTAATGGTAACTTGGTATCCCAATCATGGGCGTAATTCACCGTGAGCTTATTCAGGATCCGGCAGATAAGTCCGTTTGTTTTCTCCGTCAACCCATTAGCCTTTGACTTGGAGTCTCACGTTATCAGGGGGGATTGGATTACACTTATATTTGCCTATTAGATTTGTTTTACTTTGCTGTCTGTTGAGGAAGTGCTTATATGAATGCAAGTGCTTACCTTGTGTGACAGCTGTCATGCCATGTGACACTAATCTCTGCACTTGGGTTTAGTGTTTGATTAGCAATAATTAATCTTATTACTTATCTTTAACTAAGTAATTAATATTAATTAAATTAAAAATACTTATATTAATCAAGCGTTGATTAGTATTAATTAAACATGGTTAGCAATAGCTAAGTGGATAAGCACAAGTAACATGCTTTAGCGTATTCCTTGCATATTATAGTGTATTCTTAGAATATTTCCGGCATATGCTGATGCCAATAGGATATCTTAGGAATATGATGATGCCAAGGGCTAATATATATCGACCCTTTCACAAAAGACAAGCTCAAATCAGAGCTTGTCCTCTAGATATGCAGTGCAAGAGTGTTGTGAGGAGGCCAAAGCTATGACTCTGAGAGTGATGTGTGAGGAATTTGTGTATTGTTATTGTGGGAGAGTGTGTTTGTGCACGATATCGAGCTACTCTCTCATTGTTATTGGTTTACACATATATTTGCATAGATGGTTGTTTTGCTTGTTTGTTTATTGAGGAAGTGCCTATATGAATGCAAGTGCTCATCTCATGTGACACAAACAACAATCTCGTTATCATTTGGTTTCACCCCTACTCAGGTGTAGCCATCTGCGTTGAAAGAAACTTCTTCGCCACTCCTGCAATCACCCCTCGTAGGCAGTGATCACTGAGGCTTTGTCGATTCCGCAAGGTGTTGGGTTGGGGCACTCCATACGCTCTTCAAATTTGCAGCCTGAACACAAAATGAGGGCTTCTGAGGATCGCTGGCTTGGTAGGGCGTCTTGAGGCCATTGCCACGCTTCTCCTTATGGGCATCTTTGCTGCAAAGATGCCCATAAGAAACTTTCGAGCATAACAATGGCCGTAACTTTGTCTTTGTCATCCCTTGCCTCGTTTGTCTTTACTAGCCACGTTTAACCCTAGACCGTCGAGCCCTAATTTTGGCCTTTTTTGATGATTTATCAAATTTTTAGCATAACTAATTCTAGAAAAAATGGACCGCCCTGCTCTTGCCTCCACAAATAGCAGCCTACTTGGATCTACACAAACATGTGGTTGAAAAATATGAAACCCACCTTGGCTATCCACCACTAATTTCCAAGCTATTTTCGATAGAGTTGGCAATGAAGAAGAAGAAGAATTTTATTTAAGTCCACTAAGGGATTTACATGGGACTTGGTATAACAACTTGTACCATGGTATGCCTAAGCTACTTGCACCAAGGGCATCCATTCCTTTAGGCACCCCATCTAAGTACCGATCCAAGCGGGATGCTTAATAATCACGTTCTTATAAATGTGTCCATTTGGCCTAAGCCATTTGGACACACATGAGGAGAAGCATTTTCATCTGGATTATAATTTCCACCACTCATCTAGTTGAGCAAATATAATGAGGAAAAGTCAGAAGCACAACCATCACGTTGCCAAAAAAATGGGCCAAATCCGATGCTCCTAGGCCGGTCAAAACATTTTTAAAAGTGAAAAGTCTTGGCTCCCAAGGTAACCAGAGGTCACAAAAAATGTTTCACTACACACAACCGTATATGATAAAAGAGGCTTGCCAGCTGGCTTCTACTCTACATTCGACCTCCTATTGCTGGTTGACATACCCTACCCGTCTGCACATTTCATCAAAACTTGGCCACCATATATTCCATTTGACCTCGGTCACGCTCATTGGCCTAGGGACGCGGGCATTGCCTGCAGGTGACGGCCCAAGGTGGAAAAAAGACAGAATGAAGGGTGGGGGGACGCCCCGTTTCACCATATGGTCGCGCTAAACCTAAGGCCGAACTAGTATGGTTGTGTGTCAGCTCTTTCCATTCATGACTTGTAGCAGTGG
Source organism: Anthoceros angustus (assembly GCA_010909165.1). Taxonomy (NCBI): domain Eukaryota; kingdom Viridiplantae; phylum Streptophyta; class Anthocerotopsida; order Anthocerotales; family Anthocerotaceae; genus Anthoceros; species Anthoceros angustus. Next base: position 43,897 of record MU008226.1, read on the forward strand.
ACACATGGTATTGTTTTTCTAATGTGAACAGGACCATGGCTAGCAGGCCTTCAACATACTTTGCTCGAATGTCGCCGGACTTCAAAGGAGCAAAAAATCAAGGAGCAGAAACCAAAAATCAAGGAGCAGAAACCAAAAATCAAGGAAATAAACGAAGGGCGAACGACTCAATCTGAGTCGATTCGTCCATAGTTAACCTGCCTTTTCACACCGTACTTGTAACTTCATACCCCTCGTGAAAGCAACTCCGAACTCGGTCGGCTAAATGGATAAAAATAGGTTTCATTAAGCATGGGATGGTACGCTTATGCCTGGCGGCCGTCTTCCCCTTGGACAGCCCATATTGAAATTCTCTGAGATGAAGCAGACAATGCAGTCGAGAGCCAAAGCATGCGGGAATCGCCCAGAGAAGCGGGCACGCCTGGTTCCTGACGCTGGGGCAGATTGTTTACATGTCTTGGAGGTTTGTCTGTAGCTTGACTGTGAGCAGCGCCCCAGTGTATTCGGCTTAATCATTGCCGCCATCCGGAAGTGTCTGAATCTGCCACTGTTTGCAGTCCCAGCCATCGTGGAGCGGTGGTGGCAGTATCCTGCAGTGACGGAAGGTCTCGCTGCTGGGACTGCGGTCCGCCAATGGGTCACGGTCATGTGATCTTGTCTTCTCGTTCACATGGATTGGGTAAAGTGGTGTCACCCCCTTGGAGGGAGGATGACAAAGATGGGCACTACATTTTCGAGCTGGCCGAGAATATCACATCTCGTTGTAAGGTTCCCTAGACTTCTATTTGATCTGAGTTCACGTCGAGATTTGTTACAGTCTGACTAAGATCGTGTTGCATCGATTTGCAGACAAGATAATGAGTAAAATGGGCGAAGGTGTGTCACCATTTTTTTCTAAAAGTCCGTGTAGGGGCCACCATGTGAATCTCGTGTTTTACTTTTCTGGGTCCCTTTGACTCCTAATAGGAAGGGAGTTTGTCATGCTTGAACCATGAACTAAATATTTCGACTGAATGGTACTTCCTTCCCATTTCATTCAGCACGTAAATCTTCACTGACCACGTAAATCTTCGGCTTTGGCTTGAAGTGCCAACCTGTAGTTGTTTTTTGTCATTGGTCACTCATAATTCGTCTGCTTACCACTGATTGGGATATTGTCGTTGTTGACTTCTTGTTTGTGATAACTTTAGACTTCTGCATGTGCATAAACGGAACTACAACTATTTTGTTTGCGCAATTCGAGCCCCTTGTGTGCATCAGACATCTGAGTCGCAGATTGCAGGGACCTTTGGTCGAGTATTGGAATGCTGGGATCGTATAGCTCAGGAGTATGTGGCTGTGAAGGTGATCCGGAATATTCAGAAGTACCGTGACGCTGCTATGATTGAAATAGATGTACTTCGGGTTCTTGCCAAGCATGACAAAACTGGATCACGGTCTGTCTGAAGCTCAGTGGATTTGTGCTTGCCTCAAGGACATGTGTCTTCAGTGGAAACGTTATGTTTATGGATGGCCCGATTTGCTGTGGCAGGCACTGTGTTCAATTAAAGGACTGGTTTGACTTTCAGAATCACGTGTGTATTGTAAGTACAACACAGCTTGATTAATTGGGTGTTTTTGTCTTTTGGATTTTACATACTGGAGTCTTAGGGGACCTTTAAACTTCTTTGTTTGCCAAGATTGTTGGTTTCTGTTCTGTTTATCCATGGGCAGGTTTGTGAAAGACTGGGACCAAGCTTGTACGATTTTCTGAGGAAAAACAGTTATCGGTCTTTTCCTGTTGACATAGTCCGGGACTTCGGCCGACAGCTTCTAGAGTCGGTAGCTTGTGCGTGCACTCCTCTTCCTTTGAATCTCTAGATCATTGTAAAACTGATGGCTTCAAGATCTGTTTCAGTTTGTCTTATGTGTCTGGTGTTTCTGGCCGATAGTTGTTTTCGAAGAGTCTGTGAGCTCACAGTGTCCCTCATTTTGCGCTCCTTCTTTGCTTTCAGATATGCATGAGCTTACTCTTGTGCACACAGACTTGAAGCCAGAGAACATACTCCTTGTGTCCTCAGAGTATGTAAAGGTACCTGAGCACAAGGTGTGTGTAACACATTATGTTCAAATGGTGTGTTTTCTTTGCACTAGCTGAACGTGAGCACGATGTGATCTTGAAAGAGTGCTTGCTGTGATCCTGTGAGTTCATTTTCACCACCTGAGTCATAGGTTGAACAGGGTTTTGATGCAGTTTCTGCTCTTAAACTTACAAGCATTCTTCTTTGTGGGCAGAGAACCTCACAACCAGGCAAGCACTATAAGCGAATTCCCAAATCAAGCAACATTAAACTTATTGACTTTGGTAGTGCAACCTTTGAGAGTCAATATCATTGTTCTGTTGTTTCAACGAGGCACTATCGCCCTGAAGTTATACTTGGTGAGGTTTCAAGTACGTTTCTTCAGGGCTGCTGCGTTCATGTTTCTCAGGGTATAGGCATGAGCTACCGTCCTGAAACCTGTTGCTGCATTGACACAGGTGCACACATTTGCCAGGTTTAGGATGGAGTTACCCTTGTGACCTTTGGAGTATTGGCTGTATACTCGTTGAATTGTGCTCGGTATGTAATCTTCTCAAGTCATTGGTCTAACCAGCAAGAACATGGGCAGTTGTCTGGTGAACTTAGGACTGACCTTTTGCTGCCATATTTTGTCCCCATTGCTATAACAGGGGGATGCACTTTTTCAAACCCATGAGAATTTGGAGCACTTAGCGATGATGGAGCGTGTTCTCGGGCCAATGCCACACCAAATGATCAGAATGTCAGAGTAAGCTTCATCTTGAATAATTCAGACCACTGATTAGCTGTGATTGATCTGAGGGTGCACAATACACACTACCTTCTTTTGTGGCTGAAGCATGGTTGGCTTACTTTCCCAGAGTTGATTTCTGATCCTTCTGTAAGAGAACAGAGCAGATTTTTTTCTCTTGTCACATGTATCTGATGTCTTGTGCACGAATTCTCATGCAGGCGTCGTGCTGATAAGTACTTCAAGTATGGACGTGAGCTGAATTGGCCTGAGGGTTCATTGTCAAGAGAAAGCGTTCGTGCTGTGAGGAGACTGCCCCGCTTGCGGGTAGGCACTAGCTAAGCATGTGAATTTTCTGCTTAAGCTCTGCATCTTGTTGCTAGAAGTCACCTACTATAGTGATATTTCTCCTGTGGCTGCATCCTACTCAAAGAGCTTGTGTCATGGAGCACATCTCCTTCCTGGTACCTTAGTGCTGTCTTTGTTTAGCATGGCCCATAGTTTTCTACTGCTGACCATTTTTCACATGCTGAGGCAATTGTCCTGTGCAGAATCTAATAATGCAACATGTCGATCATTCAGGCGGGGCTCTTATTGACCTCCTTCAAGGTTTGCTTAAGTTTGATCCCTCTGAAAGATTGTCTGCTCATGAAGCTCTGAAGCACCCTTTTTTCGAGTCGACAAAAGGCATAGCATGGATGATGTAAACATGGCAGCACGTTGAAGGGGTTTCTCCAAAACGGTATTGCAAGTTCTGCAGTCTAATCACAGTCCTTGTCTGACTTTTCTCTCCTCTGACATTTAAGATGCCTTTGGAAGATATTTCAACTGGCATGTTCCACGAAGAAGTGGTTAAGACAGCTTGGTTGAGGCATAAGCAGAGATGGGCGTCCAGGAAACTCTTTATAGGTGACAAAGACCCAGGCCTTGAGGTTTAGGACTGAAGCATCCTCAGTTCTTCTTGTATGGATTTCCATAACCTTGTTGGTTTGTGCCTCTGAGTACCGGTTTGGCAAAAAGGTTTGGCTTGGGCTCAATTCTGCTATGGAGTTGCAAGCGGGCTTTCTTGTCTCAGAAAATATGGGTACGATTAGTATGTTAGGAACGTTCGGGGTACTACACTGGATACCAAGAAAGCACATACTTTTTTCTAAATTCTTTGCTCCATCCGAGCTGAAAATCTTCTTTACCGCCCCGTGCACCTTGTAACGGCCACGTACCTCCACAGCATATACCGCTCCTATTACAGACGAAATATCCTCCTTTTGGCGTCGAGAGACCATTTCCGTTATTAGGAGCACTGGTTTCATATATGCTCACCTGTAAGAGTGAGATGAAGCAATGTCTAAAAGTTATGTTGGAGCGGAGCGTGAGCTGCGCTGCTGGTGGGGTGGCCACCGACGAGAAAGTCTGCAGGGTGGACGCGTGGTGTGCGAGCGGAGCCATAACGGGCCTATTGGGACATTGCGTAGGATGTTGCTTACCTCCCTTGTGTGAGTCACATGTAAAACATTTTAATTCTAAAGCATTTGAGGCCACACGATATACAATCTATGTAGTCCACAGCAAAAGGGCTAATGTAAGGTCCTTTAGGGCGGTCTAATACATGATCTCGTGCCAATGGGCCACTATTGTAAGGCAATCCAGTGGCCTCCTTGTTGGTTATTGACGTTGTAAGGCCCTCTAGGGTACTCGAATGAGTGGAATATAAATACCGATCTTCTCACTAAAAAGATCGATTTGCACTTCGTTAAGTAAACTATTTCACGTAAGCGGATATCCTTCCCTGCCCTATCGAACCTATTCCTTTGTATTGCTTTTATGATACAAAGATGCATTAATTTTATGATACAATAACGTTGAGAATCTTGAGCTAAGTCTATTGCACAAATTTATTTTGTTGGATGGTAAATCGTCTATCTATGTTGTCTCATTATAAATCTTAGATGCAAGTTATTTTATGTTGTCTCATTATAAATCTTATATGCAAGTTATTTTATGTAATAAAAATAAATGAGTGACCAATACCTGTCTGAAAAGGGAAATCTTATTGGACATATAAGAGTTATAGATATGAAGGCTATTGACAAGCGCATAACACAAGGGCCTAAAACAATCTTGAAGAATTCTAAGCAATGTTCGAGTTTTACAATCATTTGAGAAGTAATGAGCTTCACGGATGGGAATTTGTGATGATGTATCCATTGATGCTCAAAGTGAAACGTTGTCTTTGGAGATCGATTGTGTCAAGAAGAATCTCATAGAAAGGGTATTAAGCAGATTATCAAATAAATAGATAGAAAGAGACTTTCCCATGGATATCACACATTTAAACTCGAGATCGTGTTGATGTATTTTTATATTTCGGACTACATGAAATTACAAGAGAGCATATATACTTCCATGATGACTAGAGAAGAAGTACGTAAAATGCGTGGTCTGAGTTGACAACTATATAACATGAATAGAAAACAAAGGAGGTAAGTGATATATATACATGCTAAAATATAATATTTTAATTAAAAAATAAAAATATGGCACTATGTACAAATAGAGTAACTTATGTAAATTGTGCATAAGGCTATCAATAATAAAAAGAAATAAAAATAATATATTACATATAACTAGGCAGAAAGATTAATGTATTCAATTTTGACTTATAAATATGAATTCATAAATAATAGGAAGAAAAAATTAAAGTAGACTTAGAAATGCAACTACAAAGACTCGACGTCAAGCTGAGCTTGAGCTACGACGTGAAGCAACAATGAATAAATACCAGGTTGAAATACTTGAAGATATAACATAATTCTCTGGATCCTAGATATTGACATAAATTTAATTTATTAGAAGCTCTTTGGAAGATAAGAAAAAGCAAGAGTTATTTTTGCTACAATGGAGCTAGCATGTTTACATTCATGTAAAGCTAAAGTGTATTTCTATGGTCGTGGTGTATCTTTCTACAAATTAGCCATAGTATTGTTCTTGATGTGCATTCAAATAATAGTCTTTCTTGCTCAAATTTTTGTAGCCTCTAGAGTTAAACATAAGATTGGCAATAATGTGCAATTTTAAGATCATTGACTCTATTCACAGGTCCTCTTGTATTGAGAAGGCCAATGAAAGTAGAAGATGTTTTTCTGAGGAATTATGAAGAAGGCATTATTCCACTACATAAAATGTGCCAAACAAAAACATTTTCCTCTTGGAGCTTGAGAGTATTACAAGAACAACAAAAATCACGCACAAAGATTTCTTTCTACTAAAAGATTTTTCAAAAGGGATGGTGTCAAGGATTGTTTTGGAGCAAATGGCATGAAATCGTGATCGATAAGCAATATCATGGACGATTACTCGAGACACACTACAATTGAGAGGTATGTGTTTAGTTTTATATATACACTAAATATATATCTTGCAACTTTTGACTTCACTTTTGATTATACGCTTTCAAGATATGCAACTTTTGCCACTTTTGATTATACTCTTCCAAGATATAGCTTGTAGACATCTTTTATGGAAATGATTGATTTGATAAGTATAGTAATTATAATAATCATACATTCATTGAATTTTATTACTAAGTATTTTATATAATATTTTATAAAACTATTCAATCATTAGAATTAGCAACTTATTATCACATCAACTTATGATACTTTAGGCCATCCAACAATTTAAACAACTTGAAAATTTTGGAGAAAAGAAAAGAAAGGATAATTTGAGCAAACAAGCTTGGGGACAATGGCGACTAGAAGAAGCAAGAACCCTCAAATTCATGATTGAACTTGAAGAAGACCGAATTGGGTGTGAGCATATAGGTTTAAGTGCATGCCTCTAAACTGCAATGTGCTATATTTATCTATTCTAGAGTATATTAATGGTTTTACAAAATTAACCTCAAGTTAAACATTTCATGCTTTCAAGCAATTGTTTGATTTTGCTCATTTTTAAATTAAATTTCATATCTCATACATGTAAAAGCCAAGGTAGAAGGTGCCTGAAAGATTAACAAGAATGACAACCTGCATTCATGGTCATATAGGGCACTATCCAGCTTTCGTGGATGGCAAGATGCAATAGAACATCAAAGAGTTGAGATTTCTAAGAAGGAAAGTAGTGTGGTGTAAAATTCATAATTGGCTTAATGAGAATCTTGATGTTAGTATAAAAGTCTAGCATTTCTTCATGACGCAATTCAAAGTAAGATTTCATAATAAAATTGGATTTTCACATCATATATGTAAAGAATAATTTTTACATAATACTTTCTAATTTGACTAGATAAAATTTAACGATCACCCCCATTATACTTACCCTAGTTGGTAGGCACCGCACCTAATTGGTTAGGTGTATCTTTCAATATTCAATTCAATAGAAGGATGGTTTGGTGTGGAATAATTGTTTATCAATCATACTAAAAAGTAAAATTTATTTATGAATAAATTTTTATTATATTTTAATTTTATTAGGTGTGTACCAATATATGTATCTACTTATACCTAGATGTGGAATGCAATTTTGGGTCACGCTCAAGTGGGTTCGTTTTGGAGAAGACCCAATTTCTTTTGGTGAACGGTTTGAAAGGAATGTGTTAGAACTTTTTTTGGTTCTTTTGGAGTCGTAGGATAGTGTTAGGAAGGAAGGTAGAAAGCTTAGGGAGAAAGCGGGCAAAATGGCCTTCAAGAGAGGAGAGTAGGTGCCAAACCCTAATCAACGGCATCTCTGTCAGGGTGGGTGCCTCACTGGTGGTGGGGTGGCTACCTATTAATGTAGGTTGTTCGAGTAGAAGACATGGTAAAGGACTATATATGTGATTAGTGGGCGGATTAGGATAATTATGTCTTAAATAGGGTAGTTAAAGACAATCCAAGATAATTAGGATAATTAGGATGAATTTGGTAATTAGAATGATTAAGAGAAATTAGGAAATTAGATAATTAGGAAAATACCAATTCAGGATAAGGCAATAAGGGAAATTAATATTTCCGATATCGATGGTGAGGAAGGTGCGATGTGGCACCCATCTAACAATCAAGGTTTGGGAGGCATTACTTCAACCGGACCCCCACTCACCTTTTCTCTTGCAGCTTGGAGTCCCCACAATTGCATGTCAATGTAAGGGAGGCGGCCGTGGTAGCTGGGCGCGCGCTATGGTGGCGAGCACAAGGGCAGCGTACAATGGCTACGCCGAGGAGGAAGCGCCTGCATTGTGGCAAGAGCACGAGAGGGCACTAGGAGTAAGCCCGGGTGGCGGTGGCGCAGATTGGGTGGTTGCATTGGAGCGGTTGTAAGAAATTGTATGGCGAAGGAGCGACGGGCTAGAAGAAGAAACCCCTATGACGGTGAAGAGGGAGAAGAGATTGTGTGTAGTGGACAAGTTGTTGGGGAGGCTGTGGCCTAGGGCGGAGGCTCAGCAGAGCCTAAGGGCTGTGGTTTGAGGCCAAAGCACTAGGAGGCCGTTGAGAGATGAGTTGTGGCAGAGAGGGCGCCAGTTGCCTGGGGTCTTAGGAGCTTGTGGGCAGTTCGGGAGGAATTTGCCACTTTTTGTGGCAATTGGGACTAGGAGACACCTCTTGAGGGAATAGGGGTAAAAGGCTTGGCAAGGGTGTGCAAAGGGCTGTTGAGGGCTCTGTTTGGCTATTGAGGCTAAGGCTGGAGTGCAGGTAACCTACCATGGGGAAGTAGGAGTCACGGAGGAAGGAGTTTTCTCCTCAATTTCTTGAAGGGAATCAGGAAGGAGACATGGTGAAGACTCCTAGGGTGAGTAGAGCAAAGAAGAAGGGGCCACGCCAAGCGGAGGCCACCTCAAGTCAATCACCCTTGAAGGAGAAGGGGCAGCTAAAGGCAAGGAGGCTAAGGCGAGACTCGAATTCCCAAGAAGGGGCTGGAAATGCCCAAGTTTATGTGCTTTGCGGATCGGATGTTCCCAAAGGACTTGATGGATTTTAGACCGAGCTAGGAGAATATCCAAGCGGTGGGTGTGTAAGCCTTGGGCCTACTCAAATGCAGGTTGATTGAGGTGCTACTGAGCCTCCATCAATCGGAGGATTATTTAGCAACCCTACTAGAGAGGAACGGGACTAACCCTCGATGGGACGGTGTGCAGCAGACAGTGTATGGAAGACCTCACAACGAGGATAGCGGGATAGTTCTCATGGAGAGAACTGGTAATGAGAAGAGGTCTCCTATGCCACCTTTGCTTGATGAGGCCGTAGCTCTCATGGTGGGATTGTGGGAGGAAAATCCCGGGCTTCCGAGATTCACCCTCTAGAGGTCATACTTATCCCATCGCTTAATACGTTGGGTTTAGTCCCATGAGACTTGTGTGGACCGTCGGATTTTGAGAGATCAATCGCTGACTACACCCACTCACAACATCAGCCCCTCAACAAGCAAGGCGCCCTCTAACTTCCCTCTACAGATGCACCACTTGCCTTTGCTCCAAAATTCACCAACTCGACCTACAACGACACAACACAATGAGGCCATGCCTCAGCGGAAAGGAGTCCACCACAGGCGCCAGGGACCCCGGCCACGCCCGCGATTTTGTCCCCACCTCCTCCAACGATGGAGCGCTTCTTGCAGATTTGGGATTTCCCCGTAGGCTCGCCTTGGGCCTTCTGCTATTTCCTACACTCTAATCCTCTACTCAACATTCCACTCCTCCTCATCCTCAACGCTCAGCTCGACTCAACTCATCATCCTCCTACTCTAACCTCACTTCAAGCTCATTGGCCCCAACTCCCTTACAGCTGGCTTGGGGTCCACCTACAAGCCAGCAAGTTCTTCCTTGGGCGGTTGCTTTGAGTTTGACACAGGGCAGTGAGAACCTCTAGAGTCTTTCACGTAGTCTACCCTCAAGCCGAGAGTCCCTTGGGCATTGCCACACACCCAAAGCAAAGCAATTTCACAGCAACCATTCACAAGGGGCCCGCAGGATCGAGCCCTCTACCAAGCACTCCGACCACCGCAAACTTCCTTTCTACCAGACACTGTGTTAGCTTTTAGTCGGCACGAAATTCCTTCACCAGGAGCAAAGGACTCACGAGTTTGGAAGTGCAAGACGTGATACTTTACCTCTCAAAACTTGTCCTCTTATGTAGAACATATATATACGGCCTCCCTTAGTCTAGACTCCCTCTTCCTTGATGGCTGCCAGCTACACAATTTAATATTTCTTGACCTTTCAAAAGGCCTCATTAATACTTTCCTTGGAAACTTAACCCAACCGTTAGCAGGCCTTTAAATAATTCTTATCTACCTCACCCACTTGCAACCATCATAGCTTCCTCTTTAACACTCCTAGCTAACAATAGTCCTAGCTACAAGCAATCCTCCAAGGCGTCAAGCTGTGATCCTAAGAGAGTTGTCAAGTTTTTAAAACCTTAGGGGAGACCTTACCCTTATCTTCCCCCACACTCCTTATTACCATCCATTCTAGCTCAATGGGCTCAAGAGTAGAGCCCTCTCGTCCTCCTTGAGGGAGGATATAGCTTCGAGTTTGTTAAGATGGATATGACTATGTAAAGATGTAGGTGATTGAGCTTACTATAAGTATATAGAAGTGGGTAAATGAAACATATACCCCTATTGAGTAGAAAATGTGAGTGACACTTTTAGGGTTTAACAGGGTGAGACCAGCTAGCTATAGGCCAAATGGCTTAGGCCAAATGGACACACATTTATAAGAACGCTGTGATTAAGCATTTTGAGCTTAGATCAGTACTTAAATGGGGTGCCTAAAGGAGTGGATGCCCTTGGTGCAAGTAGCTTAGGCACACCATGGTACAAGTTGTCAAGTACCAAGTCCCATGACGGAAATCCGTCCTTACTGGACTTAAGTAAAATTCTTCTTCTTCTTCTTCTATAGCAAGTTCAGCTCTTTGACTATTGTCTTTGTGTTGTTTGCTCAAAGTTGCTCTTCATTTGTGTTTTAAGGCCTTGTATAGGTGGTCTTAGTTTTGCAATTCTGAACACTTGCTTTCTTGACACTTCTTACCCTCTTGAAGCATGGTTAGCTTCCAATCTCAACATTTCGCTGGCCATCCATCCCCTAGTAAGATAGTTCTGACCCTCTTGGCCGCAGGCATGTCTTCCACACATGCTTTCCTTACCCTAGGGGAGGAGGGTTTCACCTCCTTAGCCCCTTGTTCTCCCACTAATTTACCAGTGGCCTCCTTAGCACCTTGTTCTCCCACTAATTTACCAGGGGCCTCCTTAGGCCCTTGTTCTCCCACTAATTTACCAGGGGCAGCAACCCCTGACCTTGCTTCCTCTGTAGGGGGAAAAGTATTGGCTTCCCCCATCGCCTCATTCCCCTTAGCAGCCCTCGGACCTACCGGGAGGTCCCACCTATGGTGGTAGGTAGGTCACCACCACGATGGGTGCCTTACCTCACGGTGAGGGTACTCCGGCCACGGCAATGGGTGCACGACTCGTCGGTGGGTCTCATACCTTCACTGAGGTAAGCTCCCACCGTGCAATCACCCCTTTCCTCGCCATCGGCAGCGCCTATCACAAGGGCTCCCCTAGCTGCCCTGTCCTTCCTGCTGTACTTCCTCTTCCTCGGTAGCCTCCTCCCACTCGGACTCCTTGGAGTCCATGTCACTCTTAGCTTCTTCAAAGTCTAAGGATCCGACCATCGTCATAAGGGCCTCCCTGTCATCATCATGTGGCCCGCATCCTCCTCTTCACAATATTTTTTGCAATGAGCTTACACTCCAAACTACCACCATGCTTCATGAGCTTGGGTTTCCTTGTTGAAACCCTTTCGGCATCGGCTTCTTCGCAACCTCATCCTTGCAGCTTGGCCCTTAGCAATCCCATAAGGAGAACAAACACCAAGATGCAAGAAAGAAAAAAGAAGATAAGAGGAGAAGAAGAAGACATGGGAGATTGCCCTTTGCCATGCTTTTTAAGAACTCACTATCTACAACAAATAGAAAAGAAGAGATCATCATAGATTCTACAATAGCTCAGCTAGAAGGCAAGAGAATTCACCCAAGCACTAAGGAAACTAAGGACGCCCCCCACCCCTCTAAGAAGAAATTCACTCTCAAAACCCAGCCAAGGCACACCAAGACCCGAGAAATTGGTAGCACAAGAAAGAGAACACCAAGAGATGGCGGCCTCACTCCTAAGATGGCACACACACAAGCAGAGGGCGCATACACAAGCTCTAGCTCACTCCCCCCTGTACTTTAAGACAACGCTCCAGTCTTCTCATGTGACAATTATAGCAACAGAGCTTGCCCAAATTGAATCCTAAATTGCAGCCATGAAATTAAATGGTTATTGCAAGCATGCAGCCATATCCCATCCATTATTCCACACAGCCAGCCATAACTTCTAATTTCTATCGAGCCATCATCAATGCATGAATCTAAGGCTTCTCCTCATCCATCTTGCACAAATTCAAGACCTTAGCTGGTTTGCACCAAGAAGGCTCTTAAGTCATTAATCCTTCAGCTCAGCAAGAAGAACATTCCACCATCTCCTTGGCCCTAGGCGCCCATAGAGACCATCTTGCCCAGCAAAACCCAAGGAAAAAGCTCAATCCTCAGCCTCCAAAACCCATGCGCGGGCTGCCTCGACCCCTACTAAGCACTCTCCCAATCAGCTCGACCCTCTAGCACTCTCCCAATGAACTCCCGTGTGTCTTCTCAAATATGAGCTTATATTCCTCACACAAAAAGCACCCCATTTGGCTGATCCGTCCTTAGCACGCTTAATTCTTGAGTTTTACACTCCAATATCCAACACACCAAGTTCCCTTGTGCATGCCTGCTAAATAAATTTTACTCATTCCCTATTGAACTCCTCACCAAGCTCCTTACCAACATTTCTCCTTAGCGAACTCCTCCACCAACTCTCGTATTAGCCTCGTTGCTGCCCAACTCTTTCGCCACCACAACGGCATCCCTTCACATCTACTTGCAGCCCTACTACAAATTCCGCCTTCATGATGCACACCCTGTTGCGATTCCTTCACCATGTTGCAGCCCACCTGCTGCCTTCTTGTGGCTGTGTTACACCTCCATCTTGCAGCCCAGCTGCAAATTTAGCTTGCCATGAGCGCTCTACCACGACCTCCTAGTTTGCTTTGCGGTCCTATCATGCCATCCTCACACGCGTTACTCTACAAGCACTTCCACATGCTTCGGCACCACCATGGCCTCCTCTTGCAAATGATTAGCATTCGGTGCACCATAACTTCAGCTTTCTTCCCTGTCTTCTTTATCCTTTGCCTTGTGGCCTTCATCCTCCTGCAACATGTGCTAGGCACTCTCCAATTCCCCTTCCTTCACCCCCAAACTACGGCGGGTCTCTCTTAAAACATCTTGGACACTCCCTCCTTGCTTGGCATGGCCCCTTGGTGTCCATACCATAGTAGGTATGGTACCTACCCTCATAGGTGCAGCACCACCATGGTAGGTATCGTACTACCATGGTAGGTTCCACCAACCACTTCTTTGCCCTCACATCTTATGTTCCTGGAGCCTCTCCTTGGGACTCCTTGCGTGTTGCCTCTTGCTTTGGTGCAAGTTGACATAACATTCCTCAATCAACTCTAAATTCAATAAGCCCAAATCTCTACCATACACCCAATCTAGCTGAATATTCTCCTCCGCTGTCCAAGGCCTAAAATCTGCAAGGTCCTTTAAGGTAATTGCCCTGCAAAGCATGTGAATTGTGGCATATCTAGCTTCCATCCTTGGTGTGGAGTTCCAACCTTAGGCTTGACCTTTGCACCCTGCTCCTTTGTGGGTGGCTTGGTCTTCGGCCGCCTCCTTTCCTTCACTTTGGAAGGCCTTTTCATGGCTTTCTTGTTGAGCTCTTGCACAAAGTTGAGAAAAAGGGTCACTTCTCCTGCAACTCTTACTACTTGCATTCCTACTGTTGTTGACCTTCCTCCCTTACGGTTTTCACACACAATCCACCTTGACCTCGCCCTTGCTCACAATTCTCCTTGCTCCTTCAACCTTGCCTTCCTAAGCACCAACTCCACCTGCTGTATAATAACTAACCACCTAAATAACTACTAAGAAAACTTACTTAGTGCCCTAGGTATAAAATAATGTTTAACTAAAGGTGCCCTAGTGAATAGTGCCATAAACCTACTATATTTTATCACTCCCACTCACTATGAATTGAGGGTGATTAAGTAGAGTGCTTTTACGGCTTCAAAATGAGCCAAATAGGCATAAAATTGAAAACTAGTTTTAAGGTAAAACTAACTTGAAAGCATAAGGCAAATAAGGTAAATAATCTAAACCCAATTGGGGTTTAGATCTGGACCTTTTGTCTATAAGGAATGTTCTTCATCTCCTCCTCCTTGTGATTGCTTGCAGGACATTGGTCTTTGCTAAGCCTTATCTAAAGAGGCGTTGCAATTGGCCTGCAATCAGTCATTCCAAAACGATCCAAGAGTTCCTCAATGTACTTGAGTTGTCCAAGCTTGATTGTTCTCCTCACCTGTCTCTAACCACTTGAATGCCAAGGCAATAGTTGAGCTCCCCAAGTCCTTCATTTCAAATTGTCTTGACAACATCTCCTTTACCTCATTGATGGCATCTATAGATGCTCAACAAAATGAGGTCATCCACGTATATGGCTAGAATAACCATAGATTGGAGAACTTTGGATATGTAGATGCTCTCATCGGCATTGTTGAAATCCTTGCTCCTTTAAGAAGGCATTGATCTTCTCATACCAAGCTCTAGACCCTTGCTTCAATCCATAGAGAGCTTTCTTCAATTTGCACACCAAACTCTCATTGCCTTTTTCGATATACCCTTCAGGTTGCTCCATATAAATGTCCTCCTCCAAATCTCCATTGAGAAATGCAGTTTTACATCCATTTGATGAATCTCCAAATCATCAATTGCTCCACAAGTAAAGTCCTTATTGACACAAATTTGGCCACTGGAGCAAAGGTCTCATTGTAATCGATGCCTTGTTCTTGGCTATATCCCTTCACCACCAATCTTGCCTTATATCTCTCAATCTGACCATTAGAATCTCTCTTGATTCTAAACACCCATTTGCTCCCAATAGCATTCCTTCCCAGCAAGGAGGTTAATACCCAAGTGTCATTCTTCTTCAACGACTTCATCTCATCATCCATAGCTTCTTTCCATTGCTTTGCATCCTTCCCTTGTAGTGCTTCAGCTATCGTTCTTGGTTCCCTCCCATATTCCATAGCAATGGATGCAAACTCTGGTCCTTCTCTCCAATCTCTTGGTGGACGACGCTCCCTTGTTGGATATCTCCTCGGAGGAAGAATTTCTTCTCTCAAGGGTTCTTCCTCATTGTTTCTCTAGGGATCATTTCATTCCCATCAATCGAATGACGTCTTTTCCAATTGGTTCTTGAGGTATCACAACCTCATGAGCATCAACAATAGGAAATTTCTGCTATCTATAGTCTCCGCCTCATCAAAACCACATCTCTACTTATGATGATGCGCCTAGATGCCTTATCATACAATCCACAGTGAGCTCAAAGATTGAAAGTCTCGAGCCGAGGAGTACCCAAACGAATGGTGAAGGCGAGGGTTGGGAAGAGTCCGGGTCAAAGTAGTAGCAATGAGGAGCTGAAGTTGTTGGCTTAGTCTTTGGGTCAAGCGAGGAGCTCCCGCCTTTCTCGCTGGAGAGTGTCGGGAAGCCGAGATAAGTTTCTCTATCCACCAGCCCAATACCTTGAGTGCTTGTGGCGGTGCTTTGGGAAGTCCTTGGTCAACAGGGTGATATTGTCGCTTGTGTTGATGTAACAAAGTGAGACTTGCTTGTTGGCCACCACTTGTCGAATAAAGTGATGTTGGATCTCCACATGCTTAGTCCTTGCGTGCAACACTGGGTTATGAGTCATAGCTATCGCGGATTGGTTGTCGCAGTGCAGCTAGGTTGCCTGATCTTGTTTCTCGTCGATGTCGTCGGCGAACCGAATCCACAATATCCCTTGGGCGATAGAGTTGTGCGCACTCGGCCTCGGTAGATGAGGTGTGATAGTCTGCATCTTCTTGCAGCCCACGAGACCGCATACGTTGATAATAATGCGAGAGCGTTGACCTCCTGAGTCGGGGTCACTAACTGCATTTGAGAAGGAGATTAGAGTGAGTTTGGATGAGTGATCACCTATGTAGAGAAGTCCGTATGATTTCGTCCTTTTTAAGTAACGAAGTATTCTCTTGACGCAGGTCCAGTGCACTTTGCCGAGATTGGAGAGGTATCTCGATGCTATATTCACGGCTTGTGCAACATCTGGTCTCGTCCAGATTGATAAATAGAGCAGGCTTCCAACCGCCTCGCTGTAGGGGATGCTTCTCATCTCCTGTATTTCTTCTGCAGTACTGGGGTAGTCTGCTGCTGATACTTTCTCTCCGGAGGCAATTGGTGTAGACACTGGCTTAGCGTCCTTCAGGTTGAATCTTTCCGATCGCCACGTAATGCTCTTGATGGATAAAAGGTGTGCTCTTCCTTCTTAAATTCAAACTGCTTCTAGTCCATAGCGCAGAGGTCCCATGTCGACGACGCCGTACTCCATTGATAGCGGTGTCCTTGACATCTTGTATAACTTAAAGGTTCTTGCCAATATAAAATTGTCGTCACGTACAAGGTGACTATTACCGTCTTTGTCTTCAAGATGTAAACGGTATCGGAGATGAGAGGATGAAGCCACATTTCTGTATCTAGATGTCCACAATCTCATTCCATACTTGTGCAGTTGTTTCAATCAGAATGGATTTAAGTAGCTTGATTTTGTCACTCCTTCACAAACCACAGTGGTCAAGCATGTAAATGTCTTTGTGTAGAGTCCCATACAAAATCGCATTGACACGTGTATGTGCAGGTGATGATGGGCTAAGGCTAAGAACATGATAATCCTTGAAGGGGTTAATATACCCTAAGGGGTTTTCATCCAAATATGGTCGGAAGGGGGTTTGGGAAGGGTCCCATGCAGTTCCTTTGGGCAACATCGCTCCAAAAAAGCCTGAAAATAAGGGTGGATAATGGATGGAATCGACGTCCGGGCAAGGCTCCATCACACAAAGGGTGAGGGGTGATGGATCATGTGGCGACCATGATGGTGAAAGGAGAGGGAGAGGAGGAAGGTGTAACTCTCTCCCATTGAGATGAGGCTGGAGGATTTATATACCCTCCAGGGCTCCTAGGAAGCTCCGAAGCCCCTAGGAAGGAGCACAAGAAGCTTCCTAGTGATTAGCTAAACTAATGATATAGCGACACCTAACTTAGACTAAGTGTATTAGTCTAAGTACATTGAGCTTTAATACCCTTACAACCTCCCACTTAAAGGCCAATTTACCTTCGTGAAGAATGGACTACCTCATGCCCATCGTGTCCAGAGCTTGTGCAAATTGCTCGTAGAGTCCCTTGGTAAGAATATCTGCGGGGTTACGGTGTGAACCTTGACAAGTTGTACCCTCTTGTCGTCCAACACCTCTCGAATGAAGTGATACTTCACATCCACATGTTTAGTCTTCGCATGAAACTTTGGATTCTTTGCCAATTGGATAGCACTCTGGCTATCACAATGCAACAGCGACTCAACCTTGATCCCCAAGTCTCCCACTAAGCAGGCAAGCCATATGGCTTCCTTGCAAGCCTCGATTCTTTTAACATACTCGGCCTGGTAGATAGCGTAATGCACGCAAAGAGATCGCCATCGCCCCTCCGTGCACATGAAGACATAACGATGTGGACCTCCTTTTCATCATATCCTGCATAATCGGCATCAACCACATGCATCTTCACTACCAAAACATATGCACAAAGCTTTTGTACCATTCGGATACCTCATAACTCCTTTTCGCCTCCCAATGCTTCTTGCAGGTTTGACATAAACGCTAACCACTCCTCAAAGGCAATGTCGGGGCGTGTAGCAATCATTGCATACATCAAACTCCCTACGGTGATGAGTATGGGACCTTCTCCATTTCGACTTTGTCCTCCTCGAGCTTGGGCAATCCGCTTGAAAGTTTCACATATGGAGGCAATGGAGTACCCAATGGCTTCCCTTCTCCATGTTGAAGCGTTGAAGCACCCTAATGTATTAAAATGCGAGACAAATAAAGCGGCGCTTATGTTCACGAATCGCATGCCAAGTATGGCTCGCCTCTCCCAAGTCTGTCATTTCAAAGTGAGCATTCAACTTTGACTTCAGAAATCTCATCAGTCTTGACAATTAGCATATCATCCACATAGAGGATCAAAATGAGCAAGCTTTGATCCTTAGCTTGCTTTTAGAGGCAATGATCCTCATCGCTCGTTTGTAGCCTTGAGAAAGCATAAATGAGTGGAACTTGTGATACCACTCTCAGTGCTGTTTCAAACCATAAAGGCTCTTCCTCAACACGAGATTCTCTTTGCCCTTCTCAACAAAACCTTGTTCTTTGCATGTAGACGTCCTCTTGAAGGTCACCATGCAAGAATGCCGTCTTGACATCCATCATACAAGTTCCATATCATTCCAGCAGCAAGCGAACACATATAAAGTTGTCATTTTGACTCTTGGTGAGAAAATCTCATCAAAGTCAATGCAGTTGTTGCTTGAAACCCTTAGCAACCAATCGTGCCTTGTACTTTGGTTTGCCATCAGTATGACCTTCATCTTGTACACCCATTTGCAGTAGTGCCTTCTTATCCTTAAACAGAACCAACTCCCAAGTTTGGTTCTTATGCGTAATTCATTTGCATGGCCTTCTCCCACTTCTCTTTGTTACTCATTGACATGGCCTCTTTGTAAGAAGAGGGTTCCTGTCTGTCGGCATGACATAATCCGAGATGGATCATACAGCCGGGAGGTGTAATCTGCACGACCTCGACACGAGCACCTCTATAGGGGCTTGTTCGACTCTTGGTTCATCTCTGGTGGAGGAATGTGCTCACACACATTACCACGGTTCAACGCCCATGATGATCATGTCCATCTTCTTGGAAGATCACCCTTCACCTCCACGGTTGGAGTAGGCTTCCTGTGCATCTTGTTCTCATTGAAGAACACGTCGTCTGAACAACCTTTCTAGCCTCGGATCCCACAAAGCGGTATCCATCTCACGGAATCACCATAGCCAAGAAAAATACATTTCTTGGACTTAGGTGCCAACTTGTCCCGAAACTCTTTTGGAACATGGCGGTATGCCTCACCCAAACACTCGCGGATGCTTGTAGGATGGTTTCTTTCCGGACCATAGCTCCTCGGAACTGCTCATCATAGGAGATCTTTTAAGATGAAACATATACGCCCAAAACCCATTAGGCAATCCGAGTTTGACAACAAACTCGCATCCTCTCCGAATGGTTACATTCATCCGCTCACACCATTTTGTGGAGGAGATATGTGATCAATTCTCTTTTGATTCCTTGGAATCACAGAATGTGAAAGCTTTAAAACATACTCTCCACCATTATCAGACACTTCAATCGGTGGTGATTCTCTACAAGGGTGACAAATTTACGAAACGTGAACTTCATCCTTTCCTCAAAGGATAAACCCACACCTTGCGTGAAATCATCTATGAAAGTGACAAAATAGGAGGCACCGCCTAATGCGATGAGCATAGGTCCACATACATCATCCGTGAACCAACTCAAGAGGTTTACTCTACTTTTACCTTTGTTCGATGTGATGATTTTATGCATTTCCCATATAAGCAGTGCTCACACATCGAGAGATCGGAAGTTAAACGAGGATATAACGAGCGAGATAAAACCTTCATTCCCGAGACATATGTCCTAAGCAATGCCACAAGGAAACATTTGGTGCTCTTACCATCACATGATCTTTGGCGGTGTTTACACGAAGTGAGTACAAAGTGCCACACGATCCACGAGCTAACACAAGAGAACCTTTGGAGATCTTCCAAGAGTGATCCCAAACCAGGTGGTAACCAACATCATCCAAGCATCTGCGCTAATCTCTTTTATCAACTTGAACATGCCTAACGCTTGACATGAATGAAGATCCGTTGTCAAACTTGAGTTGCACATCACCTACGCTGCGATCGGCATGCGTAGTTATTTCAAGCCTAACGCATCCTTTCCTTGTAGCATCATCGTGCTAAACCACTCTCTATGAGGAGTAACATGGAAAGATGCAGTCAATTATCCAATTGCGGAATAAATGACTATCCACGGTATTAATTGTGCAAGTAAGAAGAGATAAGGACATCTCCGTCCTCAACAAGTTTAACTCTTCCAACCTTGATAGCTTCTTGTCGTCACGCTTCTTCTCTTTTCCTTGGTCCTTTTGAACTTCGCACTCTCTTTTGAAGTGACCCCTTTTGTGACAATAGTGACACTCCACATTCTTACGACTACGAGATTTGCTACGAGAAAGCTTACGTCGGTTGCTTCCCTGGACCTCCCTCTCACTATGAGGGCCTTTGGAACCTTTGGAAGGTTCCATGTTTTCTGTTCACCTCCTCGGTTAACGCTACCTTCTACATTTACAATGGTAAGACCACTAGCAGGGGCAGAATTACTCGAGGTGTACGAAAGGTGTCCCAACTCTCTGGTAATGTGACCAACAGAAACATAGCTCTCACGGAATCTGGGAATGTGATACCTTGAGATGAGAGCTGGCTGAAAATGGTATTGAAATCATTCAGATGATCGGACATCCTCGTCCCTTCCTTCATCTTCAAGTCCACCAGCTGTTTCAACCAATACACGAAGCCGCACTTTGCTTCTCATACAGTCACTGCAACACACGCATCGTAACTTGTGGTCTTATCTTTCACATTGAAGTACCTTTGTTTTGACAATGTTAGCATGATAGTAGATCTAGCAAGCTCATCCAGTCACCACTCATCACATGTCATACTATCGGTTTGGCCCTAACAACTTTATGGGCTTGATGCTTTTTACGCACTAGAACATTATACACTTGTTCTTTCGAGCGGGAAGTTAGTACCATCTAACTCGATATTGAACATGGCGTTTTCGATGATGAAGACATCATGATTCAAAAATCGTCCGGATAAACACTCGACTCGCCTTGTCGAGAAAAGTCAAAAAAGAAAAATCCATGCGGCGTGTATTCGTTGACGTTCCAGTATTCGCGAATATTTTGGTGAATTTTACCTCCGCGGCGTTCGACACCGCACTTTGTGCGGGTTCTTGGGCGCCCGCGGCGCTCGCCCCGCTGCCTCGCGGCTCGCCCGCCTTGCCTCGCGCCACGCGCCCAGCGCCTGGCGCTCCGCGCGGCCCGCCCGCGGCCTTCACGGCCCGCGCCCGCGGCCAGCGCCCGCCGGCGTGCGCCCGCGGCTGCGTGCGCCGCGCCTGCTGCTTGGCGCCTCGCCCGCGCCATGCCGCCGCGCCAGCGGCGCCGCACCCAGCCCGGCGGCGCGCGCCCGCGCCTCCCAGCTGGCCGCGTGCCGCGGCGGCTGGCGTCGGCGCCCGCCTTGACTCGCGCGGCCTCGCCGCTGGCGGCCTTGCGCGGACCTCGCCCGGCTCCGCGCGCTCGCGGCTGCGGCGTTCGCGCTCGCGATATGGATCACCAATTCCACGGCTGCTGCCGACCCTAGAAAATTCTAGCATCACAACACAACCAAACCAAAGCTCGATGCGGTTGAAGGATCGTGTGGCGGATGGTGGAAAGAGGAGAGAGAGGAGGAGGAGCAAGTGTAACTCTCTCATTGAGATGAGGCTGGGGTATTTATACCCTCAGGCTCCTAGGAAGCTCCACAAGAAGCCCCTAGGAAGGAGCACAAGCTTCCTAGTGATTAGCTTGATACTAATGATATGGCGACCTAACTTAGACTAAGTGTATTAGTCTAAGTACATTGAGCTTTAATACCCTTACAAGGGCGTGGATCTGACCATCGGGGCATAATATGACCCATGTTTGCTTACCATAATGTAACGGGCGACAAAGGGGCAGCGTTGTTGAGGTATAGTCTAAATAAACAAGGTCTTTTGAAGACATTGCAGGCAATCTTCACAGTCATCATTGGAAAAGAATGGTGCTTCTTTTCCAACCGTCCGTCTAGAACCCCTAGTCTGTTGTTTTTGTCAAGAACGGGCCGTTCAGGGCGCCGGTGGGCCGGCGCCTTGAACTATCGGGTTCCCACGATGTAGGATTTATGCGTGGGTATGGATGGGTTTCATATTGTCTGACGAACAACATGCAGAGTACATAGGACTGGTGCGGAAAAGGGTTTCCACTGTCCTAGAGGTTGGTCAAAAATGGCAGGGCGCCGGCTGTCCGGCGTCCTTGCATATGTCCATGTCGCCGACACTGCATCCTACGGCCAGGAGAAGTGACTCCTACTTGTTCACCTTCCACTCACCGTAGGATAGTACCAAAAGGTCATTCCCTATCACTAACGCGAGCTCCCCACTTTGACCCTAACACATGGCGGTCACCACAAGTGGACAGTCAGTAAATAAACCCTCTTGTCTCCCGATGTCCAACGCTGATTGCCTCCACTTCATAAACCTTTTCACTCATCTCCCGAATTGACACCTTCCTCGTCCAAGGGCCCGATGTCCTCAACGTCATCGTCCGGCATCTTCTGCGCACTGGGTGGGCCGATGAAGCCCGCAATTCATTCAACTTATCCTGATCGCCTTTTGTCAATAATACGGATGTTTTACGGTGTGGAGATACCTCATGCATCTAGCAAGAAAGGCCAAGATGCAGGCATGGAGCAATGGAAATAAAACAATGTGTATTTAATAATGAGCAGAAAAATGTTATATACAAAAGTAGCCTAATAACCCTAAATAGCATAACCTAAAAGTAAGTGGGATATTTAACCGTCGTGGTTATTAATCCAACACTCCCACTTAACCTCGACGGGTTAAAACCAGTATAAAGTCCACCAAAATAAGTTCTGGTCAGCACCCCATCCGGGTACTGATCGGCACCTGGCCGCTTAACTGCAGAGTTTCGATATGAAGCCCGCTACAAGCCACGCTCCCGCTTTTCCTTGCACTATGTCTACCAAAATACATTTATAACAAAGCCATTGCGAGATTCAGATAAACACGGCATAAACACGGCTCCGCGCGAACACAGCTGTTACCAAAAGTTGCGATCTTCACATCGCTGGTGGCGCCGCGACCTGAATTTCTTCACAAACATGGTGCAACTTGAAAGCGTGGGTTTTCTAGCCAAGGGCACTCGAGTGCGGATCTCGTGAAAAATCTCAAGGCTCCTGCAAATCTGCAGTACCAGAAAAATCTGGCCAACCACGGCACCTGTTGTCGGACTTAGCTAGGGCTGATGGCAAGTGCAAGGATTCGAGTTCTTTGGAAGAGGCGAGGGCTCGTCTTCTTGAACTCATGCCAAGTGGAGACACGGGTGGAGGAAAGGGAAGATGATAGGCGGTGGAGGAGTATAGAGAAATGTTGAGGGAACTCAAACTCGGGGCCTATACACCGTGAAGCGAAACGAAGGACATTAAGGTGAGCATCTCGTGATAGCAATCTCCATGTCACGATTAGGTAATTGTGAGGCTTCATTGAAAACATGGAGGCGATGGTGACTAACCTAGATGGTGCTCCCACTGCGGTGAACAAGACAACCAAGGCGAAAAAGGATCACGGTGGAGACTAGTTACATTGCAAATTCGTGGGTCACCATGTAAGCATTCAATCAGCGTAAAATACTTGCTGAAATCTACGAGACCTAAACCCTCTACATGTGTCGATGTTTGTGTTTGGGCGGTGGTTTAGTGAGGACATCGTGTATTTCCGTCGGTGTGGATATAAGCAGGTGACAATTCCCCTAGCCTTGACATCCCTAACGTAGTGATGTGCAATTTCTATATGTTTCGTTCTAGCGTGAAATCTAGGGCGATCAACAAGGGCTAGGGCGATTGATTATCACGGCGGTGTAGTAGGAGTAGCTGCTCACGATTAGCGAGGAGAGGAAAGAGCGTGCCCATTGACTTCTTTCGCGGCATCGGTGAGACATTTATATTCTTGATGCTTGAGAGAACGTCTTTGTTTCTGACTCCATGTACGTGCGAGATAAGAAGAAGACATATAGACAAGCTCTTGCGTGTGTCCCCATCGGATGCCAGTCGGCATCGAAAGGGCGACAAGGTGTTCTCTGTTCTTTTGTAGCATAGTCCATAATTATGTGTCCCTTTAAATAACGAAATACTCGTTTGATGGCGATCCAGTGATTACGGCCGGGGATCCAGTGAGAGGCGTGTTCACATATGTGATGTCCGGCCAGTCCGATTACTTACAAACAATAAGGCCCATGCGTGCGGTATGGGACATCTTTCATGTCGCAATGTCAGCAGCAGAACGGATGTCATCCTTGGTGAGCTTCACTCCACTTGCACAAGGTGTGTTAGCGGGATGTACCTTTAATCATCCATGTTAAAAGCGTTGGAGAATTTAAAATGTATTTACGTTGATGGATGATGATCAAACCCTCCGCGTACTCTCAATACTTGTATACCCAGACAATTTGCTCCCTACATCATCATTTCAAATTGCATTGGTAACATGTCTTGAACTCGTGCTAACAAGTGGTATCATTTCCGGCAAATATGGCATCATCAACGTAAGCGAAGAACATAAGAGGTGCCATCATCATAGATGTAAGCGAAGGATCTGCGGGGCTTTGTAAAATCCAAGGCCCCTTAGGCGGTATCCGGTCTTGCATTCCACCGTTACGCACTTTGTTTAAGACCATAAATACATAATCGGTGACCATAGTGCGGATGATCGGTCTTCATAGCCTTGCATTCCATATACAATTCTTCTTGAGTATCCCATGTAAGAAGGCCGTTTTACATCCATTTGCTGCAATTCTAAATCACGTTCGCTAAAGCAAGCATGAGGCGAATTGATTGAGAGCGCGGAGAAAATGTCTCCTGGAAATCCAGACCAGGTATTTGTGTGAATCCACGTGCGCAGAGCCTTGCTTTATAACGTGCTATGTTACCATCAGCACCTAACTTATGCTTGAATACCCATTTGCAGGTTATTGGTTTGCGCCCCTTAGGACGAGGAACAAGTTTCCAGGTACCATTTTTCATAAGACTGTTGAATTCATCATCCACATGCCTCCACTTATCTCTATCAGACCGAAAATGCTTCTTTGAGAGTGACAGCTCGGGAGGGATGATGGGCAAAGAGGCATTGTGACGGATGGGATCAGACTCCCACCGACTTACAGTCAATAGATGTGTAACGGGCTCTAGCCATTCGAGGAGGGCGATGAGCACGTGTAGACCTCTCTGTTCATGTGTAATATCGGTGGGGTAATGTCTCTTCTTCACCGGAAGAATCGAAGCTTGGGAAGCTCGGGTTCGAGTTCGATTCTACTGTGCTTGGATTGTGGGGAGGCTCATGATCCGAATTTTCAGCATTGTCATGTGTGTTACGCATCGGGCTCGCATCTAGTGGAGTATCGGAGGAGCGGTGGGAGATGACACCAGATCGACCTCACCGTCAACATCATCTGGATACTCACCGAATTTTCGAATACAATTCGTAACCCCAAAAGTGCACGTAAATAAGGAGAATCGGTGATGATGGAACCAAATGCTCAATAAAGGTAACACTACGGGCTACCACCGGCTGCATATTTGCATATCAAGAAGCTTGTAGCCCTTAGTCACTTCGTAGCCTACAAATACAAGTTGTCTCGGCGATTGTCAAGCTTACGTCTCTTCTGCGCACATAAGCAAAGGCCCGAGAACCAAATATGCGAAGATGTAAAAGACTTGGCTTTCTATTCCAAAAGAGCTGAAAAGGTGTGCCACCAGAAGCGAGCGAGAGGTAAGGCGGTTCAAAATGTAGGTTCTTTGTGACAACGACCTCATTAAAGGATTGGGCGGGACCATAAAAGCATGGGCGCGTCATCCCCATCGTAGTCTGGTTTCTTCTTTCCGCCACGCGTTACTGCGTGTATGGAACTATCGGTGATGAATAATGCCTTGTGTTTCCGTGAAATGCTCAAAGGCGAGCTTGTAAATTCCCCTCCGTTGTCGGTGGAACATCTTCAAGATACGACCATGCCTTTGAACAACCAACAATGCCCGGTCTTGAAATATCGAAAGGTGTCACTCTTATGCTCCATAGGGTAGGTCCATGTATATCGCTATAGTCATCGGTGAGTAAAATAATATAATGCTCCACCAAGGGATTGTTCTTGAAGTCTCCCGATGGCATGTACTAACTCGAGGCCAGTGGATCGAAATGCGAATTGTAGGAAAAGGAGTCTCCATTTGTTTTGCCAAAGCACAAACTTCATATGGCGGATCTTTGAAGCTTGAGGAAGGGCTCTGTGAGCTGATAAGTCAACAAGTTTAGAACGGTTTGCATGCCCAAGGCGGGCATGCCAAAATGACTTCGAAATTGTCAAGGGACCAACAAATGGAATTTGCTTGTTCACGGATACAAGAGATATCCGACGATACAATTACGAATCTATGACTTTGAAAATACAGAGAAGGTGAGCTACGACGAGCAAAGCAACATGTGGTTTAAACGTAAGTATGAGGTCCTTCATCCATTATCTTACTAAGTGACATTAAATTTTTAGCCATCTTAGGAACATAAAGAACATCCGGTAGAACTAAGGCGGTATCATCATGAAGTGGGAACTTACGATGCCTTTACCATGTATGTGCAGCTGCTGGGGATTCATCACCTAAAACACTCGTTAAATAGTGGTAAGAGTCAAGCTAGTGAATTGAAGCTCATCACGACATATGTGGCGGTGGCTTATCAAGGTATGTCTACCTCACTCGTTTGAGTGCTCGGATCATTAATATTTTCTACGGTTTGCTTGAGAGGTTGAAACCTTCTCTTTGATTGTGATGTGGCGGTCTGTAGGTCGAGGTGTTGCCACGAGGCTCCCGGCCTTTTTCTTCACTCTCTCGGCCCGGTGCCGAGTCCCACACCAATTGCGTTACCTTGTCTCCTTGATGCGGAAGGTTGAGCGGCATTGCGGCGGTGGTTGACCTCTCCCTCCTCATGTTGAATCGACCTCCTCTTGTCGCGAAAAACTTTGTCGGTTTAGAACGGTATGTTGTCCCCTTGATGACATTTGGCGGCTCATTTCCTCTTGATATAGAGCCCCAATAACAGTGAGCTTGACACTCGCCGGCTCGAATGGGACCATTTTGTGTGGTGACAAATGTCAATGGCGGGAGGCGGTGGTGAGAAGGCGTGCTACCGCATCCACCTCTTGCATAGTTGTGCCAAGAGCAGCCATTTGAGCACGCAAGTGCCTAAACCGACTAGTGAATGTAATCTCCTTCCTTCATGCAAGGTATAAAATTGCTGCGATAAGCTCATCATTGTTTCAACTTTGTAAGTTCAAGTGATCCCAAATTGCTTTTGCATTGGTAAGGAACTCAATTTGGGGACAAGATCGGACTCAAGCCCATTGACTAGGAGGGCTACAGCAATTCTGTTGAGTTATCCCATGCATCTTTCTTTTTGAGTAAGCGGTAGCTCCTGCTGTTGTAGGATTAGAAGGAGTGCCGGATGCGGGTTTGTCCCATCAACTACATCCCGGACTCCACGAGCAAGTAAAGTGGATTTCATCCCGACACTCCAAATATCAAACGCGTGCCATTAAATCTATCGTGCTCTTGAGATCGAGGTAAAAGTAGGTGACATGGTATGCGTGTGGTAGCTACATGCATAAAAGATGGAGGCGGCAAAGACTAACTAACAAGGAAGCGTAACTAATGCAGAAATGAATAGTAACCATTCAAATCTTAGTGTGTAACTATCAAGATACGAAACGTGCCTAAAAATAAATATAAACTAGGGCTAAAGGGAGGCGATTGGGATTCAGAACATGAAGGGAAAGTGACATACTCAGTGTAACCGTCTCTTCATATCGCAATCAGCGTGGAGCAATTGAGCGGTCTGACAATCCGACAACAAATCCCTAATTGCAACTCCTCTCCTTGCGGCGGAAACAAATCACGGGATCGTGATAGGTGGGCAACAATGCCCAAGATTTAGATTCTCCGCAATGGATGGCTTGTCTGTCATTTTCTCAAGGGAAGGCAAATTAGAAACCCCAAGAAGAATGAGCAGTGATTGTCAATTCTTGCAAATAACGAAAACACTTCTTGCGCAATTAAGTGCACGTTGCAGCGCTTCTCTTGCTCATGCAAAGCCTCTAGAAAAATGTCCTCTTGCACGCAATTGAGCCACACATTTTCAATCCGATTACAATGAGATTCTACAAGAGAATGGATATCCTCATGTGCGGATTTTCGAATCAAAATCTTCGCCTTCTATAGCATCATCAAGAAACTCCAAATTAGATCAGCCTTTTATTGTCTAAATGCTGATATTTAGATTGTGTTTTAAATTGATTCTTGGTCACTTGTTTGGAGTGACTTCCACAAGCTGAACTTCTTGATGTCTATTTAATCTTTGCTCTGTTTAAAATTATGGAGCCTTCTTTGCTCTTCTTGCCTCTTCCGATCGCGGATTATTTCTCGATAATTATCGAGAAAATCGCAATCCAGGCGACTTGGGAGTGGGTGGAGAGATTAGTGGTCCTGGTGCCTTGAAGGAAATTCACCACGCGAGAACACACGTTCTCCACG
The DNA here is from genome assembly GCA_010909165.1 of Anthoceros angustus. Classification (NCBI taxonomy): domain Eukaryota; kingdom Viridiplantae; phylum Streptophyta; class Anthocerotopsida; order Anthocerotales; family Anthocerotaceae; genus Anthoceros; species Anthoceros angustus. Next base: position 72,260 of record MU008226.1, read on the forward strand.
ACCACGAGGCATTGCAAGATACAAAGGATTCGAGACACCATCAAGGTGCTCGATACCATGTGGAGATACCTCATGCATCTAGCAAGAAAGGCCGACGCGAGAGGCATGCGAGCAATGGAAATAAAACAATGTGTATTTAATAATGAGCAGAAAAATGTTATATACAAAAGTAGCCTAATAACCCTAAATAGCATAACCTAAAAGTAAGTGGGATATTTAACCGTCGTGGTTATTAATCCAACAACGGGAATTCAAACTGAACCCATAATACAGGATGACAGTTTTATTGATGAAGACTTCTTGAATATTCTTCGGGAAATTCGCCTTCCCACCCTTTTTCCTTCCAATCCCGGTATCGATGGATGGGACTCGAATCACATATTCTTCCACGTATCTGCCTTCATATGCATCTGTGCTCGATCTTGTACCGATGAACCGAGCGAGGCTCTTCCACATCAACCTCAGTTAACTTTCCCAACCCAAGGCCGATTATGCGTATCGCTGGTGCAAGGTACTGCGATGAACATCCCTTCCTTTATGTCTTTTACATCTCCATTCAAACGCGCCATTTCCTGCTGCTGCCTTCCCAACTATCGGTAAGCCCCCAAGTACATATCCCGTTGGGGGAGTTCTCTTAGCAACGCCTCCTCAAGGATAGCTTCATCGGGAACTTGGAGTGGTTGTGCTGTGTCTTCCGATTCTGCCCGAGAGAACCATTTCCACGGCTCTTCTAGTGCGAGCCCAATATTGTTCTCCACGATAACTGCAATTTCTTCTTGGTCCACCTGATGCTTCCCACCATCCATAATCTTTCCCGGTCACATATGGCGCTCGGCAGGTCCACAAATGTGCTACTCCTTCCGTCGGAGATAACCCTGCCGACGTCCCTTTCTTGTCTCGAGCTAGAAACCGGCGTATCTTGACTATTATATCGTTGGAGGGGACAAATTTCAAAAACTCCAACCCGGCTTCGGTTTCTTAGTACATCGATGTGGAATATTGCTTGCTCCTAATTACTGTCACAAGCCCACGGTCTGGTTTCTCTTCTCTGGTGATTTTAAGCTGGTCGGAATGATAAGTTGTTCAATTTTCTTACCGATGAATATGCCTGGCGACCATCGCCTTGTCTAATCGGCCATACATATGACCGGAAGTCCGGGACCTCCTTCAAAACTTTGATCTCCGGTATAGGCGTGTATGCATGAACCCGTATGTCCGACAACGCGGGAAGAGTGTGTGCCTCCTTGTGCTTCAAGCTTTTGGAAAAGCAGGAGAACATCTGGTCGATTTGGTCGTGAGTGTGTAATGATATACAATGTTGATATCATAGTTAGGGTTTAGGGGTTTAAGTTATCCATATATTACCAAGATATGATAAGCTAGGGTTTACTAGATATGGTGTCGTTTCATTAGGGTTACGTCTCTAAGTGAATAGATACAACGTTTCATTAAATTTAGTTTAAGTTGTCTTTTCATGCATAAGCAACTTACTTCTTTCTTGATCCAACAATGTAATTATTCTATAATGTTTAATTGATCTACATTAGTCCATAAAATCTTCATGGTATCGAGCTACCTAGTGTAGGTTGCATTCAAATGAATGCACATTGAAATTGTGCATCGAAAATATGCACAATGCTTTCTTTGATTGTTTTCTTGTTTTATAAATAAGTTAAAATCAAGAAACATAAGATAGAAAAAGAATGGGTGCATTCTTGTTTTATTTCTATTTTTATTTTGATGAATTCATATAGATTAAGATCGGAGATAGTCTAGCGCACCTCAGTTGAGTTGCTACTTGAGCAATTCAATGGAGGCACTAGAGCGGTGGTGGCAATTATATGTAAAAATCATATAAAGAAACAGAAAATGCAGGAATTGCATTGTATATACAATCGTGGCACATAGCCATGGAAAATTACATCTACCAAAATCCCGGTGAATCCTAGGAGGAACAATCAAAATCCAAGGCAGGATCGAGGCAGAAATGCCGAGAGACAAACCATGGCACATCAATTACATGGGCGCATCCTACGGTGGAACTTGCCCGGAAATCAAGCACAAGGAGACACATTGCGAGCCTTCAACACACTTCTCGAATTCTGTTCCCAGCTTGACTTGACATTCACAATTGACGGTAGCGGTGCAACATCACCACTTCGAGAACATACACCAACGCGGCTTCCTCTGGCAGTTGTACAATGCAGTGTAAACACAATTGTTCAGCGTCTTGAGGCTAACAATAGGAATGTTGAAAAGCAGATGTCGTCGATTGGTCATGTCGCTTGGCTAGCATTGATGCGATTTGAAAGAAATACACAGATTACAAGCTTGTAATGTTGAAACGAGTTGTTGGCCAACCCGGCATTGAGGTGACATGCAAACACGTAAGTAAAACTAAGCATGAAAGGAAGTTTGATACACCTAACTCTTGCCCTTCATGCTCCACTTACGCATTCAATAAGTTTGAGATGAGAAACTCTAAGATAGGCGCATAGCGTTTGGGAACAAACCATAGTGCACAGGAGCAACCACAAAACCAACACGCATTGTAAGTAGAATGTATGGATGGTGAGAATAGTGGCTACAGTGCCCATGATAGTGTTCATGCTAGTGACCGTGAGAAGACACATTAGAAAGCTTCTTGTAGAGGACAAACTCTTAGGAGTTCAGCAACCCAAAATGGGTGACACATCCTCTACACATAATTTTGAAGCGTGAGTCCTTCAAGGAGAAGGACGGGTTCAGAAATGACTTTGACATCGGCTTATAAGAATGGGGCGTTCTCGAAATGAGAGGCCTCCTCAAACATGCTCTTGGAAAAGTAGTGAAACCAGACGAGGATCTTGGAGAGGAAGAATGGTTAGCTAAGGACAATGAGCCAAATACCTCATCTGTGATGGCCCGAGATGTTGAGGCGAGGCAGTGAATACTTGGCCGAAATCATGAATCGTAAAGGAACTCTCACAGCGAACATGGTAAGCGCAATGTGGCGGCTCTAAGGAATTTTGAACCTAAGGATGAAGGACGGTGACTCGGTGGAGAAACACGTGAGTACCTTGGGACCCTAGCCTCACGGTGCCTCAAAGTTGCCATTGGAGATGATGAGATGGTGATGAGGCTCCTTCTTTCGCTTCAGTCATGGTCACATTCGTGACTTCTCATCTGTTGCTCAAACACAAGCTACGTTGTTAGCTAAAAGCAAGGCATAGAGATGCACGAAATGAGCTTCTCACATCGTGAGTTCCATGCAAGAAGAAGCGGGGACCA
>MU008226.1:79623-144825 GCA_010909165.1 Anthoceros angustus
ATGCAAGAGCTCAAGCCAGCGCAACGCTATGAGTTGAAATCAAGGCGACGGTCCGGAACCCATCTACGAGGCGTCTGGTGAGCAAATCTGAATCTGGTGGGCCTTGAGTGTCGGGAACTTTCTGAGCGGTGGTCGGGCGTCAGCTCAGATTTTCAGCACGGTGCTTCCACGAAAAAGAAGGGGTCAAGGGCTTTGGGCGGAAGCGCATGCGGAGACTATCGACCTATCAACGGCCAGCCAGACGGGTACCCTATCTGCAAACACGAGGAGCTGTTTGACAACATAAGCGAGTCAACATTCTTATGCGCTGGATTTGAGGCGAGGATTCAACCAAATCCCTATCGCGGAGGAGGACATTCACAAGACCGCTTTCATGGCTCTCGGCAGTGGGAGTGGCTGGTTATGCCCTTCGCCTTGAACGCACGTCACCTTCCGGTGATGGACAAGGTGTTAGCGAGCTGCTAACATCGCATGTTCTCGATGACGTCTAGTACATAGCCCGGACTTTGAGTCACACAGAGCATCTCAAGACCTATTCAAGAGGCTAAGGAAGGCGCACTCATGCCACCCGCCAAGTGTGAGTTTGGCATGGACAGTGGCATATTTAGGCCATCGCATTGTGCCTAGCAGGGTTATGCCACATGCGGCAAAGGTCTGTGCCATTATGCGGTAGCACCACCCACCGCATGTGCCCTCGAGCTTCCTAGGACTCTGCCAACTATTATCGGTGTACATACAAGGTTTTAGCGGCAAAGAGTTGAGCGACTGTTGCGAAAGGATGTGCAATGGGAATGGAACGTAGAGTGCCGGGAAGCATTGAACGCTGAAGGGTAGGTTAGTGGACCTGCCAGTCATGGCGGACCCAACTTCGATGAGCCTTTCGTGCTGCACACAGATTGGAGCAATCTGGGGCTGGGAGCTGTGTTGGCTCAGGTGGATGAGCGGAATCATGAGCGAGTAGTGGCGTATGCTTCCAGGAGTAACAACAAGGCCGAGGCCAATTATGGCGATTCTGAAGGAGAATGCGGTCAGATATGGGGTGTGTGTCATTTGCGTATCTCGGTAGGAAGTTCACGTTGGATCGATCACCCCACCAAGTGGCTCATGACTAACACAAAACTCAGTGGCAAATTAGCAAGGTGGGCAATGACCCTGCAAGACTATGACTTCGACATTGTGCACAGGCCGGGGGTCTGCCATCAGAATGCTGATACTCTGTCCCGAAACCCTATTGGCAGCGACCTGGATAACATGGAGGCTCGACAGGACCATGATGAAATACCCTCCCGTTGCAGCGCTGGTGGCCATGGTGGTACTGGGGCAGGCATGTGAAGCAGGGATCATGCGCGCACAACAAGACATATGGAGGGACTCGGTCACCTTACATTACATACTGGTGGGCCGGCTACCGCAGGAGTGTGCACGGCTGAGCGGGAGCGAATCCAGAGCTGCCGGTATCAGGGTGACAACTATCACAGTCGGGCGAGCAGCGGTGAAATTAGTACCACCACCACACGGCGAGGGCTGGTTAACCGTGTTCATGAAGGCATGGGGCATTACAGGGTCAAGCGAACTTACGTTTGCGACCCTCATTTCCATTGGCATGGAATGTACTGTGCAAGTGAGAGAGCGGTGGCAGTGCGTGCGGTGTGGCGGTGAAAGCTAACTTTGGGACACTCACTCATCGCACCTTTTGTCCATCATGGGACTTTTCTACGGTGGTCCTGCGACACGCTAGGTGAGTCACGCGTACACCCGTGGAAATGTATACGTCATGGTAATGATCGAGCATTTCTCCAAGTGGGTGGAGTTGGTGGCCCCTGCGACAAGTCATCACGCAGACACTATGGCATTCCTACAAAATGTTCTTAGCGGTTTGGCGATTGCGGAGTGCTTAACCGACCAAGGCTCGAGTTCTGATTCGGGACTTGACTTGACTTACCGATTGATCACAAACGGACTAGTCGCGATCACCCGGCAGCCAGGCTGAGAGATATACAGACCACCAAGAAAGGACTCCAAGCTTTGTATATGACTACTACTTAAGGCAGTTATTTAGCCTTGCCCTACATTGCCATGGGTTACGTGGATGAGCAAACACGCCTCCTTGGCCCATTTCTCGCCTTACTTCCTCTGCTTGGAAGGGAACTGTACCCCAGTTGCCATAGCGAGGATGCAAGAAGTGTTGCGGTGGGATCCCACTACAGGCCAAGGCAATCGGTGGCGGGCCAAGCTATTTCGGAGGGTGATGCCGATGGCAATGGCCAACGCATTGCCCAGCAGGATACCCGCAGATACCCACACAGGGCGGAAACTTCCGGCCCAAGGTCCCAAGTTTCATCCGAGACTATGTGTACTTGCAGATGCACTCAAGACACATTGGATTCGAGGGCTAGCCAGCATGTGCTCCGTGTGAAGGAGGTCAAGGACAATGGGGTATTGGTGTTACAAGGCGGGGTCACTGCATCACCTCAAGAATTGCGCCCACACCGCCAAACCTCGACCCCACGATTGTCACCACAAATTGATACCACCCGGACTACCCATGTATGCCGACGAGTGGATGACGCGAACTCATGTTGTGTGATGGGTGCAACGCGGTTTCCATTTATTTTGCTTAACACCACCAGGAAGATGTGCCGAGCAATGCGGTCGCCCCCAATTGCAGGGTATCCTCATCCAACTGCTAATGGTACCTCGGAGTCAATAATGGTCGCTCATTTTGGCACCGGGTCGCCAAACCGGGGAGGGAGTTTTCACCTAGTTGTCGCCATCGCACTATCACGATGGGCGCACTGCTAGATCGAAGGATGCCAAGACAAAGCCCCTCACCGCTTTTGACTACGACAAAGACGCAAAGAAGGTCCGTGAGTTGCTAAGAACCGCCGCATCATGAGTTCACAGCTCGAGGCTAGGTGTATTTCACACGACAAGTCGGCGCCGATCGTCCGGTCCACATGCCCAAGGTAGGATAGAGCGTATCACTGCTCATTTGTTATTTAGATAATAAGTGAGACGGGAGGTAGTTAGTTGAAGCCGCTTAGGGTTAGGTTAGCCACCACGTGGCTCGCACTTGATCATCACCGGATGGGCACTAGGTCACACTAGCAGGTTTCACCAGTGGTCAGCCAAGGACGGGCTTGCAAATCCCATGAGCGGGTGACGCGCTGGCGGATCAACACAAGTCCCTGGACGTCGACTCCAAAAGCATTATGTGCGTGGACGGCCATCCCCGCATGGGAAAACAGGATGAACGCCAGAATCGCAGAGAGAACCAACATAAGTGCAAGCCCTCGCCTTAGGAGATCGTTGTTAGAAGTCATAGTCGGAAACCGGTGAACGCTCGAGCTCGCCGAGTAGTCGCTCACGCAAACAACTTGTCAATTCGCATTCAATCTCGCGAATCGGAGTGTACGCCGTGGGAGTGATTGACGCTTGTGGGCATGAACGGTCAGATTGCTATGCACTCATCAACTCAACAGAACCCGCAACGCGGTATCGCTGATCGTGCTTGCCCGAGCTAACTCCTCACGACCTTTGGGGAATGCAACCGAGGTCTAAACAAGTCGGAGTGAGTTTTCACCCGTTGTCGCCATCGCACTATCACGATGGGCCACCGTTAGATCGGAAGGATGCCAAAGACAGCCCTCACTGCTTTTGACTACGGCTAAAGACCGCAAAGAAGGTCCTGAGTTGCTAAGAGGCCGCGCATCATGAGTTCATGGCTCGAGGCTAGGTGCATTTCGCATCGACATCCATTCGGCAGGACTGTGACCAAGGGGTCCTTGGCCAGGAACAATCGGACGCATGTGAGGCCCAAGCACGGGCAGAGGACCTCTGCAGGAGGAGGGGGGTAGCGCCGAAGGAAGCAGAGGAGGCCAGAGGGCAAGCGGAGAGGGCGCGGGACCTGGCTGAGGTGGCTAGGCGGAACAACACCAAGCCGTGGAGGCCTGTGCGGCACATGAAGTGAAGCCACGCAGCTAAACCGACCGGGATCACTACCGGAGGGATCGGAATCGGTGGAGGGAGATACAGGACCGCGCTAGCTTGAAGGCGGAACAGGAGGCGGCGGAGCAGGCTAGGGTCGCCGGGTAGAGGAGAAGGAGGCCAGCAATAAGGAGATGGAGGATCTTCGGACTCCGATTGCAAAGCGGGAAGAGCAGAGATGGAAGACCGCAAGGAAACCTTGGAGCTGCGGCTCCAAGAGACAATCGAGCGGCGGGTTTACGGGGCGTGATCGCGGATCACGAGCGCGAGATAGAGCGTCTCGGGCCGGGCCAAGGACCGAGAGGTGAGGCATGGCGGAATAAGGAGCAGACGGCAAGATAGAAGAACACGGAGCGGAATGAGTGAGCTAGGACCGCTGGAAAGAGATGGCGGAGCTCAGGCCGTAATGAACGGAGGAGCAAGAGCCCGGACGCAGAGAAGAAGCTACGTGGTTATGGAAGTGGAGGGAACGCCGGCCATGGTGTAAGCTCGGCGCTGGAGCGAAACGACGTGAGCCGGAGAGTGCAGAGCATCAGCGATTGCGTGGAGGTAACAGAGCCTCCCCTCGGCTCATGAGACTGCCTACCCACCGACAAACCCGGCAGGGAGACGACCGCAAGCCTGACAAAGACGCCAGCCTCTGGAGCACCTATGGCGAAGGAGTACGGGTTCAAGCATGTGGAAGAGGCAATCCAAGAATCAACTCGACTAGCCTACTACCACGCCGAGCTCCTCAAGGCATTGGAAGCTTCCAAGGCGCCCAACGAATCGGATGAACCTCAGGAAGGCTCAAGGCGAAGGGCATGGACAGCACGGGGGCCTTTGGTGGCCTGTTTGGGACGACGGCACAAGTGAGAAGAGCCCCAGAGGAGGCAGACGCGCCAACACAACCGACCTGGAGGTGTGACAGCCAGCAACCAATGGGGAGGATAGGGACGAGGGTCCCGAAGGAGGTGAGAAAGGAGGAAACCAACCGGATCCGAGCCATGGAAGGAGCCAGCAAGATGGACCCCAATGAGGTGGTCCGAGGTTGGGGGTCAGGACTTGAGGACCTCGACTGTAATAAGTTCGGACCTCGAGGTCCGAACCTGGAGATGAGACCGGACTTGACCGGACTGAAATAAGTCCCAACTCTGAAGTTTGGACTGAGCGAGCCGGGACCGAGGTCCCGGACTCAGAGGTGAGGGGACCCTCCGACTCAGGCTACGATGAGAATCATACAAGCTCTAGCAATATGTGTTGCATTACATTCATAATAGAAAGTACATGCCTTTATGTAGGCAAGGTAGTTGTAACCAATAAGTGGTTGTAACAACTAACCAATTAAATAACTACTAAAAGAAACTACCTAGAGCCCTAAGGACTAAATTAATTATTAAGTCCTAGGTGCCCTAGTGAAGAGTGCCCTAATAGTAAGCTATTTTATCACTCCCACTCACTATGAACTAGGGGTGATTTTCGACCAAAAGAGGTCTAGGAAAACTAGTCTAGTAAAAACTAGTCCCTAACTAAACTTTACTTAAAGGCATAAAGTAAAACTTAAGGTAAAACTGAAAGTAATAATCACTATTAAAATAACTCCCACTTAAGGAGAACGAGATGAGAAACTAATAACCCAACTTCAAGAATAGGTGGAATTAAAACTAATTAAAAGTATTTAAGCGGATTTATATATAGAGGAAAATCCAGAAAATACCTAATTTCCGAAAAGGAAAATCAAAAGGATAATGGATAATACCCCTTCTTCCTCAAACTTCACGAAACGCGATCGACAACTTGGTGGTTGGTACATGTGATGGCGATGGCGGAGGGTGGCTACCGGACAAGGCGCGCCCAATCCACACGGGAGGAGGCGCCACGGGGCGCCATCGCCTGTCGAGCCCCGCTGCCCTCTCTCCGCCGGGCCGAGGGCCGCGCGCCTTCCCCATCTGTCCGGCCCTGCAAGGGCGCTCACGGCGCTGGGCGCCCAAACAAAAGAGAGGGCGCCCCTACCGATGCCAGTCGTGTCCCCGCTGGTGATGAAGAGTCTCGCCCAGACTCGCCTTCCTGCCTTTCGAAAGAAATCTCCGCATTTGTCATTGATCCGACCTCATCCTCGGAGGATGAACAACCGAGATGCCTAAGGATCCTAGGGACGCGCTCCCAAGAGGGAAAGCTCAAGTCCAAGTGTAAGATTGCGTCATTTTCTCGCCATGTCTTCTGCCATGTCTTCATTTGTGAAGCAATTCTGGATGTGCTCACCAAAGGGGAGGAAGCCCTAGGTGATGAGGACGTGCCTCCCTCTCAATGAATGATGCTCCGCCGCAAAAAGCCCACCTGCCAAAAGTGTTTGTAGGAAAGATTGCCCATCTTATGCTTCTAAGAAGAAGCTATGACACAAGTGGATTACAAGGATGCTATGACTTGATGGATAAGAGGCGACACTTGTGTGGCCGACGCTTGGATGGGTGGAGACGGCATGGGAGGATAGGAAGGGGAAAAGAAAGGTGCAATATATTAAATAAGGGTTATCCAAGATTTAAGCATCCTAATTTCTATATGAGTTTTAGGATCAATAACCTAGCATAAATTTTCTGCGTTGATGCGGTGTAAACACATTTTGTTTCCCTAAGTGTATTAAAGACAAAAACATGGGCTATTATAAGCGAATTCTACCAAAAGGTGACCAGGAAAATAAAGTATACATACTCACCTTAGGTTTAAGTGAAAAGGAGATGTCCGGACTCCTATATATGTGAGGAAACTACCATCCACATGATAAAAATAGCAAGTCTCCCATGTGAGGAATTTCAGGACATATCAAACATATTTTCCGTAGGTGCCTTTGGTGCTAAGGGAATTTATTGTTTTAATCACATAAATACTGCTTAAATATTATTTTTATTTTTAATATAAATATTCCAGGTTCTATGTTGGCCGTCTATGAAGAGGAAGGCGGGATGACCTAAGCTATTTTGAGATAGAAGAAGAAAATGTTCAGAAAAATAGTAAGACAATAATTTTTGGGCTAAGATTTTAAGGTTATCTTAAATCGGCCCTAAGGCGCTAGGGTGAGTATTAGGTTAAAGGTTTGGACGGTGTCCATTATACCCAAACATTTCATGTGTTTCCTATGTAACTCAATTCCCAATGACTTTGTTAATAAATCGACATTGTCTAAAGTTTGAACATAACTAATATTTATGGTTTGATCTTCTAACTTTTCCCTTATGTAGTGATACTCAACAGCTATATGTTTAGTTCTAGAATGAAAAGATTTCGCAAGTGCAATGGCACCGCTATCACTAAACAAAGATGTAGGCTTAAGTTGAGGATGGTGAAGTTCACTCAAAACTAACTGGACCACACTATGTCTTTAGAAGAGGTTAGTACCATAGTGATTCAAGATTGACAAAGCTATAGTAGGTTGTTTCTTACTTGACCAGGATATTGGTGCTCCTCCTAAGAGTAATACATACCGATCTGATTGTGTGTCGGTCACTAAAGATAGCATCGATATGCCGTTAGAGTTAATGTGTTGATAGCTGGTGTATGCTTGAACATCACCCCGTGTACATAGTGCCTTTAAGGTATCCGAATATACGCTCAGACATCCAAAGCTCACGCCTGTGGTTCTCCAAGAATTGTGAGCGAACTGACTTCAAAAGATATATCTGGTCTCGTAAAATTGCATAAATATATTAGAGTGCCAACAGCATGTCGGTATGGAACTGCTGACATTTCTAGCTTTTCTTCAGTTGTTTTGGGACTCATATCCGAGGTTCTAACACCACTTGCAAAAGGTGTGGTGCAGTGCTTTGCATCCTCAAGTCCAAATTTAGCTAAACTCTCCTTAATATACTTGGTTTGAACTATACTTAGAGTCTTATTACCTCTATTTCGTATAATATTAACACCAAGTGCATATGTCATTTCTCCTAGATCGGACATCTCAAATAGAGTCCTAAGCCATGCTTTAGTTTCGCTAGGAGAGTGAGGGAGTTTGTTGCCATAAAACATCATCAACATAAAGTAGAAGATAAAATATATCATTGCGGATATTAGGATGTACATACAAGCATCACCGGCTTTGCTTAAATCCTCTCCCAATAAGTTGTACATGTATGGTTAAATTCCAATTCTCGAGCTTAAGGCCATACAAACCTTTGATGAGTCGGCATACCCAATCTTCTTTGCCTTTGACAGAACCTCGGGTTGTCTCATGTATATTTCCTCTTGCAGCGCCATACAAATATGTCTTAACATCCATCATGTGGAGTTCAAGATCATGTTGGGCACATAAGGCAAATATCATTCAAGTGTGGCAAATTTACATAAGTGGCCCAAGGTATGTAATCTAGACCAGAATTTGTGTAAAACCTCGCTACTAGACGTGCCTTATACCTTTCTATAGAACCATCTCCTTTTCTTTTAATTTTGAATACCCATTTGCTGGTTACTATCTTCCTACCCCTAGGTGGTTTGACCAATTCCCATGTAGAGTTATTAACTAGGGAATTATATTTAATCTATGCTACCTTCCATAAGTCTTTTCGGAGAAGAGAAAGCTTGTTTTAAGGTAAGAGGTTCTTCCGGGTCTATAGTTGCCTTGTAGAGCCTTGAGAATAAAGTGATATAGGGGTATAGGATCATCAAAACAGCTAGGTATCCTAAAGGAGGTTCCTTCCAACCGCCTCCCTTAGGTACACGCCTCCCCTCTAGGCTGCCTCCCTATGGTAGGGCCTCCCACCTCAGGCTGCCTCCCACGGCGGTGAGGTGGCGCCTCCCTACCGTAGTAGGTTGCCTTCTTCCTCCCTGCTTCCTTATGGCACTATGGGCCCTCTCGCCATTTCTTCTCCAAACTCCTGAGTCCATATCGCCGACCTCATCAAAGTCTAAGGCCCTAGCTTAATGCATGAGGGCCTCCCTATCATCATCGTGTGGCCCAAGCATCCTCCTCTTCACAATTATTGTAGGCCTCCACACACACCATGCCATCGCCCAATATTTTTGGCAATGGGTTTACTCCAAACTACCACCATGCGCTTCATGAGTTGGGGTTTCTTGGCCTTGAAACCCTTCACGGCATCCACACCGGCTTCCGAACCAACCTCATCCTTGCTTGGCTCTTAGCAATCCCATGAGGAGAACAAACACCAAGCTAAGCACCAAGAACACTAAGGACGCCCCCTCTTAGAAGAAATTCACTCTCAAACCAAGCCAAGGCACACCAAGACCCAAGAAATTGATGCCACAAGAAAAGAGAACACCAAGAGGAGATGGCGGCATCACTCTTAAGAAGGCACACACAGTGTAGACACACAAGCTCTAGCTCACTCCCTCTCTGCACTTTTAGAGCTCAGGTCTTCTCATCGACAATTATAGCAACAGAGCTCCTAAATTGCAGCCATAGATTTGAGTGGTTGCTGCAAGCATGTGGCCATATCCCATCCATTATTTAGCACAGCCAGCCATAACCTCTAATTTCTATCGTAGCCATCAATCCCCACCATGAATCTAAGGATCCTTTCCATCCATCTTGCACAAATTCAAGACCCTAGTTGGTTTGCACCAAGAAGGCTCTTAAGTCATCAATCCTTCAGCTCTTGTGCAAGAGCAACATTCCCTGCATCTCCTTGGCCCTAGGCGCTCCCATAGAGACCATCCTACCCATCAAAACCCAAGGAAAAGCTCAATCCTCAGCCTCCAAAATCAGGCGCGCTACCGCAACTTACTAAGAACTTTCCCAATCAGCTCCCCGTGTCTTTTGCAAATATAAGCTCATACTCCTCGCACAAAAGGCACCCCATCCGAGTACCGATCCGCCCATAGGACGCTTAACTCGGAGTTCTTATATCCAACACCAAGTCTTGTGCATATCTTGCCACATACATTTTATCATTCATTATTGAACTCCTCACCAAGCTCCTATTCTCCACACTTCTCCTTAGCGAACTCCTCGACCAACTCTCGAATACCTTGCTGCCCAATTCTCGCGCCACCACAACGACCTCCTTCACACCTACTTGCAGCCAAGCGAATTTTGCCTTCATGATGCACACCCCATTGCGATTCCTTCACCATATTGCAGCCCATCGCAATACTACCTCGTGGTCACACTCCATCTTACCATGCAAATTCACCATGAGAGCTCCCATGGCCTCTCCTAGTTCAAAGACACGGCCCTATCATCCCATCCTCACATCATTACTCCACCGCAAGTACTTCCATGCTTCGACACGCCATGGCCTCCTCTTGCAAATGACTAGCATTCGTGAAGGATCGTAAATCTCACAAGTGGCCTCTCTCACTTGAGATGAGGCTCTCATATTTATACCTCCATCACTCCACCTGAGCAAGAAGCTTCCTAGTGATGCTTGCCAAACTGCTTCGCTCCTCTTGATAATGTATTAGCAAGTACATTGCTCCTGCACCATCTTCTCTGCCTTCTTCATCCTTCGCCTTGTGGCCTTCACCTGGCAACATGTGCTAGGCACTCTCCAATTCCCTTCCTGCCAGTAGGCTGCCTACCTACCAACGCTGCCTACCTACTGGTCTTTGGGTACGCTATAGTGGGTACCCCACTCACCCTGTACGTGTTGTTCCTATCACGGTAGGGTGTGCACCTACCATGGTAGGCGTCCCCTATACACCATTTGGCCTATCCGCCTGCATCTCTTGAGCTCCTCTCTGGGGCTCGCTCATGGAGGTTTCCTCCTCCTCCTGACAACCCCTCGGGTTCTACCACCGCTTCCTCCTCTTCCTCGCAGTCCTCCAGCCTTGATGCCGCAGCGACGATGCTTGTCCTCAAAGTGTCATAAAAGGCAATGGTCTTTCCATGCTTGGCCTCGAGATGGACAATCTTGAATGGATGCCAAGAACCTTCCAGCTCCTTGCAATTTCCACACACACACCGGCCTTGACCTCGCCTTGCTCACAATTCCTCGGCTCTTATACCCTTGCTTTTCCAGACGAGTTTCCAATTCTGTGATTTGAAAGAAGGAATTCTCTAAGTTTCCACGATTCTTACATCTTCTCAGCAAGTTGAGAGTCCCTTCTCTCTCTTCAATTTTGACATGCCTTGCTCTTCCCAACACTCCTTTGGGCTTGGGCAAGCATTGCCTCCTTCCTTCTTCTTCTTCTTGTTGCACCCCTACTTGTCTTGCCTATTTTCCTCTTCACGCTAGCTTGCCCCTCTTCTCTATCCACAGCAGGCACGTACACGCAATACGTGTGGGGCTCTTCTAGCTCTGGTGTGCGCCTTCCCGCAGTGCTTCCTCACCTTCAAGTTGTGACCTCCCACACATGCAGCAGATTATAAAGATAACTTGGGGTTAGGAATGGTAACTACCAATCTACTCGCCTTGGATATGCACCACGTGGCACCTTTTCTACAGTTGATTGAGTTTCCCAATTCCTCTTATACTAAGATACTATTTCCCCTAGTTTCCTAACGGCCCAATCTAGCTTTTAATTTCCTATCCTGACCCATTTATCTAGTCCACTATTGGTGGGCATATATAGTGGATATCTCCCTATCCTAATTTCCCTTTTAGCCGAGACGCCTTCAGTCACCCCTGTAGTCCGCCTTCCTCTTAGCCACTGTGTGGGGTTACTGCCGGGTAGTCTGCCACCACCGCCTTCGGTGCCTTCCTATCTCGCCTGGGGTCATTTTGACCTTTCTTTCCTGATATCCTCTCGCCTCCTAACATCCTACAACTCCAGCTTCAAGATTTCGAAAATTCCCTAGCATGATCCCCTTCAATGCCTTTAGCCAAAAAATCAAGTTCGTTTCTTCTCCCTTTTTGGGCTGGTTGCCCAAACTTTGCCCACACCAAAGTCGCAGCACAACAAAGACTTTTATTGGTGCCAAAGCCCATTAGTCCGCGGCCGACATACTGTGAGATGGTTCATCAAGCAAACTACACTCCAGCCGTGGGAATCCAGTCCAGTGATGAAGCATGTTGAGTGATGCACAAGACACTCATCACCGATCCTAGCCTTTGACAAAAATCGCGCGATGGCCATCCGGTCATGCTTTAGATGACAACCCGGATCTATCCTCCGCATATCAAGCATCCATCATCCGCAGACGTAGGTATCACCACACTCCGACACCAATTTCTACGCCAGCAGACTCATCGTGGTAGCAAAACATCCGGACGGCAAGGCCGCTGCGCGCCATTTGCATGGTTCCAAGCAAGGCGCCACAACAGAAACCGCCAGCATGGTCATCGCCCCAACAAGCAATCCATGAGTGATGGCAGGGAGCATAAACTAGTAATCGCAATGTCTGAAGCTTGTCCAAAAAGGCCCTTGCCTGGACTCCCAATTTTCAGTGTGATCCTGCAGACGAGTCATAGCCGGGCACATCCAACCGTGGTCGCAACGCGATGCTAAACTAGGTCGACGCCCCACCCGCAAGCACAAGCAATCATCTAGGCGACTATGCCCATCCGCAGTCGTCACACACATGCCGCCCTATCACCATTCTCATGCACCCAGCCAGACCGTCAAGTGATTCCAAGCATAAAGATACCATCCAGTCAATTTCGCTTGTCCCGACGACGTTCTCCTCACCCCCACCGTCATTCCTTGCTTCCTGCGGTCAAACATCGACCGCCTCACAATGCAGAAATCTAGCACCCACCAGGTAGTAACATGTCGCATGCATCACACCTCTTTCCAGCAATCAGCGCAAGCCACGGTGGTAGTACAACCATCGTGTCCTGCGCCGCAGGCGCCATTTGTATGGCTCCATGCATTGGCAAAGCAGAACCCTCAAACCAGATGGTCATCGCTCGTAAGCAAACCATGAGCGATGGCTGGAGCAGCAAACCATCAATCGCCCAACCCGTCCGATCAAAGCCCAAAGCAGAGGCCCTTGCTGCGGGTTCCGATTTTCTAGTGTGATCCTGCAATGATTTAAGCAGCACATCCCACCGTGGTAGCGCGTTACGCAAAACTAGGTTGGCGCCCCGCCGCAAGCATAAGCGATCATCCGGTAGCATAATGTCCATCTCGGTGTCGTCACCCGTATGCTATCCCTATAAACCATTCATATGTAATCTTGTGCCCAGAACGCCAAATGAAGCGTATCGCATACCACCTATTTTCCGTCATTCAACCTACAGTCTTGAGTCGATCCCAACGGATGACAACCCAAAGACATGCATCCAATACGAGGCATCCGAAAAATGTAACAACGACACATTCATAGCCACGTCCCGCGGATCACGAAGTATCTTGTGTTGATCACGTATTTGAAGCCGTAAGACACAAACCCTAGCAATATTGAGTCATCTATCCAACCGCTTCTAGATCATACCGAAAAAAAACTTTGAGTTTAGAAGACTAGACCATGGATGACCAAATCAAGGTCTAGCTTCTTGGATGCAAAGATGGTGTTGGTCAACACCCTCCCCTTCCTTCTTCAGCCACCAAAAGGGATCATCGGCCCGCTTCGGATCCTTGGTGAGACGGGATCCATTGCACATCCACTAATTCTAAGGTTGCATAGTGAAGTAGAAGAGGAGAAAAGGTTCAACCTTGGTAGCCATGGCTAGCTTGGGGAGGCAACGCGACAAAGAGACCAAGGTACTAAGTAAGGTGATCACGCAAATAGAGGGGGAGCAGAGAGAATGACAATCATCAAAGGTAGAGGCTAAGCATAGGAGAGGAAGGAGGAACCCCAACCAAAGTTTGGAGGAAGGGATTTCATTGGGTAGCAAATTCTATCCAACCACCGGCTCACAAGTTATATAATCCTATTGGGCAGCCATTCCTACCAATGATAACCCACAAGGAATCAACCCATCTTTAACAAACATGCACATAGGTCGATCCCTCATT
This sequence comes from Anthoceros angustus, assembly GCA_010909165.1. NCBI lineage: Eukaryota > Viridiplantae > Streptophyta > Anthocerotopsida > Anthocerotales > Anthocerotaceae > Anthoceros > Anthoceros angustus. The sequence goes on from MU008226.1 coordinate 93,442, forward strand.
TATAGCCTAGTAGTATATATTAAAAGTGAAACAAGGTCCGAGGTCATAAATGTACACATGGCCCATATGAGGTGTTAATATGCCCAAGTGGGTAAGGCACTATGTCCTTCTACCAATAAAAGGTGATAGCGTTGGAAAAAGCATATTCATATTCTATTCACTCCATAGTTATCAAGAGTCTAATGGTGCATTTTTATGGGTTAGACATCTCTAAGGTCAAAAACAAAACATATGAAAGATACTTGTAAACATCACGCTTCCAAGTTTATTATCCAAAAGACAAATAAAACCTGCATACATATTAGACTGTCTTGAATTAAAATTTATCTCAAAAATCAAGGAAAACAACCATATTAGTAAGAAAATAATAAAGGGTAAAAAATAAAATTAATAAAAAATTCCTGCACAAATTAGTATTACGTAAACATTGAAGGAATAGATTTACTTCGTTCATCGATGGGATGTTTGGGATGGATAAACATCATTTAGAAGCACCAATCTATGGGCACACAAAGCAAATTCATGGATCTCATAGGAACATAACTCTCTTGGATAGATGGATAGATAGATAGATATCCTAGACTACATCGCATATGTTGCCTGACATGGTCAGGTCATTTCGCAAAGGTGATGTTTGAGATAGATGTTAAAGTCCGAATCCCATGGAAGGATCAAGTCCGCACTATAGGTCTCTTATTCCATATACGCCTTGAGAGATCCAGATATGCCCACCCTCCTGCCAAAATATCACATTTGTATCGTGCACAAAAGATTGCGTGAAGGCATGCGCAGGTCTCGCTATTCTTGTCACCCGCTTGGTATAGTTAGACGTCCCATCCTCGAATCAACCAAGAAGTAAGGCCTTTCGGATGAAGCCGCCTTGATCCACCCACCGCAAATCCAGCTCATCCACCAGCCATAGCCGGTGCTATGCACCATATAGCACCATAGCACCATTTTCTAGCAAAAAAAAAATCCTTGGTAGCAAAAGACCGAAGCTGCCAGTGTGCCATTGTATGGCACTATGTATTGGCAGCAACATCGAACCCTCAAGCCAGATGTTCATCATTCCCAAAGAAGCAATCCATGAGCGATGGCTAGGAGCGAGGAATCGCCCCACTCATCCGATGGAAAGCATTCAAAAGAGGCCCTTTTGGAACCAATAGCAAAACAAAGCGGCATCCATTTGATGAGCATCGTTCCTCACCACCACAAACTCCCATCATTGCAAGAAAACCAGCCAGACGTCATGCCCTGTGATCTTAGTCTCCCACACCCATATATCCATTGCAACTAAGACAACAAACCCACGCCTCGTTTTCTCTCCAAGTTCAGAGTCTAAGCTATCACTTCCTTGCAACAAGATGCCCACTACTTGTATCATTTTTCTTGACACACGGTCATTACCTGTGAGACCATCATGCATTCTCGCAAAGGAGCAAACGTCGGTCCAATCCCGAACTTGACCTCACTATCCGCCAAGAAGTGCTGGGTTCCCCATGAGACTTGTGTGAAAATTCAAGGTCGTGACACCGATCGCTACCTCAGACACAACTTCTCAGCCTTCACACAGCAAGGCGCCTCGCCTCCCTCACAGCTGCACCACTTGCATCACTGAAAACGCCAACCTCGACCTACTAGCGACACAAAACAATTGCAGGTCCCGCCTCAGTGAGGAGCCTACCACGGGCGCCTGTGGGGACCCCCATCCACACCGCGATTTCGTCCCTACTTCTAAGACCACTCTTCTCCACTCGGGAGCGCCTTTTACTTGGAGATTTGGGATTCGTCCCTTAGGCTCACCTGTGGCCTTCCACTAACACCTACACCTCTAATCCTCTACTCATCTCCTCATCCTCTCATCCTCTTCCTCCTAGTCTAACCTCGGAGCTTCTTGGTCGAGCCTACGCACAATCACTGGGGGCCTCCACCAAGTTCTTCCTTGGGCCGGGAGTTTGACACCATTCAGGCGCCACGGAGTCTTTCCTCAGGGCTCAATCTCCAGCCGAGTGTTCGGTGAAGCGGAGGAGAACTCTGCGAGGAAGCTACATGTGCTAACATTTTCAAGGGTTCGAGGAAGAAGAGGCTTGTTTAAGAGCAGGAGGAGGTTGTGTCACTACGAGGAAGGAGGTTGTTGCCGAGGAGTTGCCGATCAAGGGTGAGGGTCAAGAATCCGAGCCGCTAGTAATTTCAAGGTACATCTTCCGCTCTTGCAAGAGGAGGACTTTTTCGCGTGATTGTCGAGCTCTTCTAGCTCGATTTTGTCGCCGTTAGAGGAAGGCAAGAGGGTGAGATTTGGCAATGGAGAAGTTGGGGTATGAAATCTAATGGTGATATTTCGCAAGGTCTTGATCGAATTATTGCCCAACTGCCCTTTCAACCTTGCTTGTTAGGAGGATCGAGGCGCTTGTGTGCCCAAGTCTGTATAGTACATCCCGCTTGCAGCAGATTTGTTTACCGCCGATTGCAGTGGAATTGCTGGGAGGTGTGCAGTTTTGTGGACGCCCTTGACCATGATAGGAGGAAGCAGGTGGTGGGAGTCACCACCCCACAGCCAAAGAAGAGATGTGAGATTTGGGGAGAAGAAACGAGATCACATGTTGGTCCGGTTGAGAACTCCGAAGGAAGAGGGGAGTCTTTGTATGATTATGTAGGGATTTATGGTTACTTCAAGAGAGTACCACCACGTCCACCGAAGGAGTGACCTTTCCGATAAAAGTTTGGGAAGTTCGAGGGAATGTATGATGCTATAGAAGACGAGCTAGAGTCCGGTAAGGTAGCAAGGATTTCTAAGTACCTAGTGTAGAGGAGATGGTAGAGTTGAAGAAGGTGGAGCAACATGTGAATGAAGGTCTATTTCGATCGAAAACCGAAACGGCTTGAGGCCACGATGACCGATTTCCGACGAGGAGTTGCTTGCCAGCCAAAGGGGAGGACGTGAGCATGTTGTAGACGGCCTAAGGATTGAGCAGCAAAACTTGTTGCCAGCAGAGAGGCCAAATGAGCAAGAAGGGAGAATTGTGCAGAAGAGTGCAGCAGGACAACTGGAACCGAGAGAGGATAAGAGGCGCCAGCATGGGCGCGAGGAGGAGGCTGAAATGCTCCTCAAGGGTGAGCAATGAGGGCTGCAAGGAGGCCATCACGATAAAGAAAGAAGAAAAACGACATGAGCACGCGAAGGAAGGCCCCACTTGGCGAGGTCAAGCTGTGCGCCATGAGGCCGCGAGGAGGAGAAGGCCCTAGGGAGGTGGACACGAGGGCGAAGGAGGAGATGCGCTTCATGAAAAGTTTGAGCGTAAACCGCAAGGGAGAGTTGGCGATCCGTGGGCAATCACCAAAATTCGACCATGGAGGTGCAGCAAGGCGAGGAGGTCGCCATGGGAGCGCGATCTGACCTGGACATGAGGCTAGGCCAACAAGAAGGGAGGAAATCGGAACTTGGTTTGAAGGGAGCTTACAACGATCGCAAGCCGAAAACTTGCGATTGGCAAAGGTGGAGGAAACGGTTTTGTGAATGAGGTTGAGCATGCGTGGCAACGACGTCTGGTCTGCAAGCTAGCAGGAGGCCACGATGGTGGCAAGGATGATGGAGAAATTGCAAGAAATCGCAATTTGGAGGAAGGAGAAGTGGCACACAAAATGGTGTGCCGAGGAGTCAGGTGCGCTAGAGTGAGCGAGGATGGCTCTATGGTGATGTGTATGAAGGAGGATTGTGGAGAAATCACACCTCAAGATATGCTTGCAGTGGAATTGCAAGAAGGAGCGTCGACCAATTCACGGTCGACATGGAAATTGCCGTGAAACCGCAGCAACGTAAGGAGATCGCTAGAGCGCGATCTAGGGCTAGACATGAGTCTAGAAGGTCGGGAGATGGTGTACCAGCGATGATGCAGTGTCCACGACCAGCACGGATGCCCGCAGATCGACGCGTGAGAAGCTAGTTTTGTGAGCCGAGTTGAAGGCGGGTTGTGGCCACAGCACCAACATCCACCGTGAACAAGCTAGATGGAAACAAGCAAGGCGTGGCCTAGAGGTCAAGAGCAAGTCTTGATGCCGTTAGAAAGCCAAGGATCCGTGAAGGAGTTTTGTGCAGTGAGATGCCGCAACCTAATGAATTGGGGATTCCGAGCGAGGAGAAAGGGTGAGCAACAAGAGGGCTGCAAGTGGAGGCCACGGTTGGCAAAGGGAGAAGAGAAAACGGAGAAATCGGAGGGACTCCCACACATGGCGGTGTGGAAGCGCAGATGATGGAGCCTGAGTAGGGACGGCTCGAGGATGGTGTGCATGGAAAGGAGCGTGAAGAAACCGCGATCCAAGGGAGCTTGCAGAAAACCGCAGGAAAAGGAATTGGCGAATTCATGGGCGCCAAGGAAGCCACTTTTGTGGAGGTACGCATGTCGAGAGTATTGTCGAGGAGCGCGAGCTCTCGGGCCAGGAGCCTAAGGTTATCATGGCGTGACCACCGCTGCAAGAAGAGCAAGTTGACGCACCGCAGCGTGATACCGCAGCCGCCGATGCAAGGAGCAGCGTCCACGGTCATAATGTACATGCGGCCACCCCTATGTCCCGGTGGGGCGAGGTAGCAGGAAGTGGCGAAAAGTGCATGGGAAGAGGAGGTTAGAACGTGAAGGACTCATGTCCACGTTATTGAATGGTGAGGTATGAAATTTCTTGGAGCACGGAATCATGCCGGATAGTTTGTCTAGGGAAGGGCGTTGTCTTTCTCCCTAGAGTCAGGCCTTATTGTCTAAGAGATGGGGTATACAAGCTTGGTTTGATGAGAAGATCCGACGTTGTTTGAAGGTGAAGGAAGCTTCTATTAAAGAAGCTTTGCATGTAAGAGGTTGAGGCCATTATCCAAAGGTAAATCACTTGAAGAATATCTTAGATGTAGGCATTGTGGGCTTCACGGACAATGATGCAAGGGATTAGGACTATCGAATGGGATAAGTACGCCCAAGAAGGTAATTTAGAAGTTGGGGCGTGAGTTAGACAGAGCGCCACGTGGACGGCCCCGAATGGAAGACGCATGCAGCCAGACCGAGTATTGCCAAAGTACAGGCAGTATTCACGCCCGCATCGCGGCCAAGGCGAGTAGGCGGAAGCAAGGCAGAGTAAGCCATGCAGTGCCCCGACCACGACAAAGAGCCACCCTCCGACTGCTTCCGACGGCGAGAGGCAAGGCAGGTCATTCTTCCAAGCAACTCAGATCTTCGCATGCTCGCCGACACCCCGGGCGTTGTCTTTGTGATCGCCAGCACCTCCGGCCGCCGCGAGGGAAGCAACCGACGCCGCGCCAAGGAACGGACGATCGGAGCCTCACACTCCAGCAGGATGTATGAGCGGAAGATGGGACCCAAGAAGGCGGCGGAGGTTTGGGAGCCATGGAGCTTGGTGGAACGCAACATCGCTACCAAGCGCCACCCGGACCGGCCGTGCCGGAGGAGGCGGGAGCCGGGTCAAGGAATGGCACTGGACGTTTCTGTCCAGTCGGACCTTCGACAGCCGCCTAGTCCGGAGTACCGAAAGATGTTGGCGCCAACAAGGAGGTTCGGTCTAAGAGCCTTCGAGAGGACCTAGGAGGTGGACCGTGGAGGTCCCGAGGCGGTGTACAACCGCCCGAGGAAATTGGGGGCGAGTCCCGAACCTCTCAAGGCCGTGGAAAGATAGAGGCGGCGCCGCCGGCTGAACGCAACGAACAACCAACGGGCGTTGATGCCTGACTTGGCCGACAGAGAGAGTGAGGGCAGGGCTGTGATCATTGTCCATCGAACATGCTCACCAAGGTAGATCACCTTGGTGACAATCACCGGTGTTCCCCGCATGCGCCGCAGAGGAAGGAGGGCGATCGAAGGATCATCTTCGCCAGATCAATCGTGAAGCCCACAAGTCGAGGTGAGAAGCTCCTCCGCTTGCTATCGCCGCTCTAATTCATGTGTGGGCACGCGAACCTCCCAAGGAGGGAGAAGAGGAAGCTGACGGGCCCACCGGAGGCGTAAGGAAGAGCGCAGAGGTGGAGGCCCGCCTGTCCGAGCAAGAGGCGCTGGAGGAAGACGATCGAGGGAATCCTGACCATACGTCTGAGCGGACTCGCCACCGAGGGAAGTGTGGGAGGACATCCCCGCCTCCTCCCCGGTGCCCCACCGAGCAACCCACGAGGAGGAGGCCCTGTATGAGCGGGCTGGCCAGCCTCCAGCCCGACGCATCACCACACCACGACGGCGACGACGACTCGCCGGGGACCAAAGAGGCGGAAGACGGTGCCACCCGCCAACGCAGCACTCTGACGGCGCGTTCTGCCCCCCGCCAACGGAGTGGCAAGAAGCCGAGGAGGCAGAAGGGCGGAAAGGGACGCCAAGGAGCGGGAGGCCACTGCGCACACCCGAGCCGGGTCCTGCCTCCGACCGGGAGAGGCAAAGGGTCGCCTCAACCCCTCACCCTCCGAGCCCTGTGGAGAAAGAGGGCGATAAGAATTGGCGCCAAGAGGGCTAAAGAGGTGAGGCTCGACCAGACTGGGACCTAAGGGTCCCGATTAGGTCCGAGAGCCCACCCGACTCACCCCGGCCGGTATGGAGGTCCTGACGGACCGAGAGATGCCCGCCCCCACGACGGACTTCTGGGGCCTCACCCGCCGGGAAGAGACACGGCGGTCCTGCCACATGGATGCGGGATCGGGACCTCTACGGACGGCCGAGAAAACCTGTGGAGGTGGAGGCAACAAGGAGGCGCATGGTGCTCCTCCGTGAGCAGATGGAGGCGCCTGGAAGAAGGCGGAAGTCCTCGCCGCATCGAGGAAGGGAAGCGGGAGGGAGCGAGGTCCGAGCGATTCAGAAGACGACTAAGGTCCTCACCGTGCAAACCGAGGTGCGCAGGAGGCCCAAGCACGGGCCAAGATCTCGCCAACGGGGGAGGCGCAAGGAGGCGGAGAGGGCTGACCGGCCGAGGCGGCCCGGCCGCCCAACATCGACAGCGAGGCTCACAAGGCAACATGAAGCGAAGCCACAAGGTCGATCGATCACTATCGACGGATCGAACCGTGGAGGGAGACGGGCCGTAGCTGGCCAACTCAAGGCCAACAAAGGCAAGAGCAAGCACGGCCGAGCCGTGAGGAGGAGCTGGAGGTCGCAAGAAATAGGGGACCTGTGTGGTGCACTGCAGGAGGTAGAGGGCGCGGCTGTGGAGCCGGAGGATGAAGGATACCTTGAGCCGCAACTCCAAGACGACGGAGCAGCAGGGGTTCTCAACGAGAGAATCCAAGACTTCGAGGAGATAGAGCGCCCCCTTCGCTTGAAGACGGAGGAGAATAGGCGACCAAGGAGTTTGACGCCGCGAGGCCGCAGCAGGAGGTGGAGGAAGCCTGAGTCGACGGGGATACCGCCCGCCCGGAGAAGGAAGTGGCGGACCTCGGAAAGGATAAACGGAGGGAAGAAAGCTGGAGGAGAAGCCGCCGTCCGGCTACGTGGAAGGGGAGCTCCCATGGCCAAAGAACCGGCGGAGCCGGGAATGACGACGGGAGGAGGAGAACGCCGAAAGAAAAGGCGCAGGAGCGGAGGCTGGTGGCATCGAGGAGTCCGCCTACCGCAATTGGTAAGCTGCAACGGAGACGGTCAGGGCCGGACAAGATGCCCACCGCCGAGCACCTCTCGCGGAGGGAATACCGGGTGCTCCGGCCCATGTGGAGGAGGTAATTCCAAGTCGATCTCGACTTGCCTACTACCACGCAGAGCTCCTCAAGGCCTGGAGGTCTTGCGCCACCCCCAGGTGTGAGCGGACTCCGTAAGGGCTGGAAGGAGGAGCGAGGAGGAAGGACCCGGGGACAGCGCACCACGGGACCCTAGGAGCTGTTGATGACAACAAAGAACAAGCAGGGAGAGCAGGAGGAGCCGGACGGAGGAAGGGACACCGCACGGAGGTAAGCACTGCACCGCACGGAAGGAAGGGAGGAGGCCCGGAGGCCGTGGAAGGGGCAACCGCACTGAACCAAGGGAGGGCTCATGGATGAGCCCGTGATCACCTGTGAGGAGGCGTAACAGAGTGGTCCTGACTTGTCCGACTCAAGGAAAGGCCAATCAAGTCCGCCCTCAAGGAAGTCCGGACTTAGAGGTCCAGACTTGATTTAGACCGACCCCGAGGTCCGGACCTGGGAAGGTTGGGCCCAGAGACCGGACCTGAGGCAAGTCAGCCCCGAGGTCAACCCGCCGGGCGAGGTCCGAACCCAAAGAAGGCCGGACAGAGGACCGGAGAGGGAAGGCGGACCCAGAGGTCCGGACCCGAGTCGAGACGGGTCCCGAGGTCCGACTGTGGAGTGGGGAGAGCCACCGATCGCCCCAGCAGATCCATCTCTTGGAGGCTACAGGGGCCCGCCAGAGAGATAAGAGGAGGGAGGAGGACCTAGTGGTGATGGCTGCTGTCGTGCCGCCGGTAGCGCAGCCTGACAAACCCTCGGGGAGAGGTAGGGGTCCTCGCGGATCATCAATTGGGTGCGCCAGTGATTGTCAAGGCTCAGCCGGTGCCAAGACAATGGGGCCATCCGTGGTAGGTTTGCCTAGGTCACGGAGCTCGCCTCTGGCCACACTTATCCAGTTGTTGAATCGAGGTTCGATCCCAAGAGATTTGGTTCGGATTGTTAAGTCGCTCCTCACTCTCGCCTCATCATCCCGCCTGCCTACTTGTCCTCGCAGGGCAACAACCGGTGGTGCTTCGGGTGCTCGGCCCACCGCCTCCACGCCCGTGATTCCCTACTTATCCACCCCAACACTCTCCTATGCCAACTACAACGATCAACTCACTCTACAACGACACACCCATAACCAACCTCTTCACCATTCTCAAAAGAAACATAGTTCATGACCACATACAAACTCACTTCATTCGATCCCAAATCTAACTCTACGCAACGCTCGCTTAGCACGCCTCATGCACAACCGCCTGGGTGACGGCTAACTGGGTATTTCTCTCGGCCGATTGCGTGTACAAACACCGACGCGAGCGTAGTCGAGCGCCACCGCAGGAGGCCAACCAACAAAGAACACAGCACATCCAACAACAATCTTTCACGAGAGGAGGAGCCTCGAGCGAACCCACCGCGAGGGCCTCCGATCAACCCCACCTTCGCCTTCTCGCCATGACGGTCACCGCACACACACAAAGGGATGCGGAGAGACGAGTGCATGGCAAGGTCCGTGTTTATTCATTCTTCCACCCTCCCTTTTATAGGTGGGGAGTCGATCGTCACCGTGCTAGTTTAATGCTAGGCGACTTGCCAAGTCCAACAATAGGACCCTTGTCACCCCTTGCGCTTCATCCTCTCACCCACCACCTTGACCGTAATATCCTATCCGCTCATACGCCGCCACTCTTAAATACTCACACTTCCCAAGGTGTGCACCACTTGGGACAAAACGTCCTATTGAAAAGGTCCCACCGACATCCCACGTCACGCTTTTGTTCGCCTCAGCTTCAATGTCTTCCCCTTCGATGGGTCGCTTAGCCTTGCCCTCCTCCAGAGTCTCACCAGACTCGTAGCACCGCCTACAGCCCATCTGGTGGGTCTCCACCGTGGTAGGAGGTTCCATTCCTCCCACGGCTGTCCTAGTGAGGTTCCTCCCCACTGCCTCGCTTCTTGTAGGCGGTTCTGCCTCCTACCATGGTTTCGATCTCGCTATGGGGTTCCTTCCTCACACTGGTTTCATCGTGAGGTACCTCCTTCCCGGGTCTCCTCCTCCTCATCAGCCTCCTACCCGAGTAGGAACTTTGGTAGGTACCATCCTCAATCTCTTCCTCCCCGCTTGATAGCTCCACCGCCCTGGAGGTCCCATCGGCCGGAGGTGCTTCTTGACTTGCTTGTTCTATGTCCAGCCTTTCCTTGTACCAACTCAAAGTTTCACCTCCGTGGTCGCCATTCCACTTGGTGTCCGTAATGCTGAGGTCTGCTTCTTGCCTTCCTCACCGTAGCTCCTCAATCGCTTCTAGGAGGTTGTTGTAGGTCGCCACCCTACCACTCTCCTTCTTTTGTGCGCCCATGATGCGGACCTTAGTGGGATGACGCACTGTCCCACCCGGCCCCGATTTGTCACTCCTACCAATGCGGCCTTTTCTCCACCACCGCCTCCCCTCCAACCTGTGGCAAGTCTCCCAATCTCCTTATCTTTCTCCATGGCTTCCATCGCCATGCTTTTCACTATGGCTCGCCTTCCCTCGAATGACCAAGACCTCCAAAGATCACATCAAAACTTCCTTCCAGCCTTGCCTCCGCCTCAGTGGGTAAGGTCGCCGCCTTCGTTGTTGCCCAAAAGTTCTCTCGTAATACTTCTCGTGACCCTTGGTCACATTGTCCCATCCTTGTCGCTCTTCACCAAGCCGTCGATTTTCCCTTGTAATGCTCCTTCCGCTCCATGGCAACTAACTTCTTCGTGAGGAGGTCCTTCTCGCCTTCAAGGTCCCGCCTTGCCTAGAGATGCCGCCTCCTTCGCCGCGGCTCGATGCCTCCTACCCTTGCTAGGTAGCTTCCAACTTTTCTTCCGCCTCCTTCCCGGCAGCCAACTCCCCTCTTGATTTTGCCTCCGTCCTAAGACCCGTCAATCATTTCCCACACATTCACCAACTGGTGGTCATCCGTCGCGCTTTGGCCGATCTAGCACGGAGTGTTGCTTGAGGTGGTTTCGAGCTCCTCTCAATCTCTTCCTGCATCCTCCAGCTCCTTTTGTAGGTCTCAAGTTCAGACGAACTTGGCCACCTCCCGACACGTCTAGGGCGTCCATAGATCCTGCGCCACTCCTCAAAGAACTACCCTTTAGGATGCGGCTATTCTTAAACACTTCCATCGCTCCTCCTCGGCGTAGGTCACCAACCCTCCTCCGCCACTGCCTCCATCGGGCTAACAAGTCTCAAGCATTACCTCTTTGGTAGGAGGTAAAGCTCCACCGTGAGGTCCCATCCTCCTCGGGTCCTACCATGGGGGTTCTCCTACCACCGGTGTTGTTGGCCTACCAATCCTTAACCCTCCGTAGGTGGTCTCGTATCCTTTCCTCCTTCCACCGTGAGAGGAGGTACTTCATGCCTTTCCTTTTTCTTGTTGGGTTCTGATCCTGAAGCCTCATCTTTGATTCGGGGGGTGGCGGTCTCTCCGCCCCGGGCCTGCATTTCTTCATCCTCCCGGTGATGGCTCTCCTTCCACCACCCTCACCAGAGTAGCTTCTATCTTGGCTTCTTCCAGCTCGTTAGTGTGGAACGAAAAGTTTGGGCAATCGGGTTTAAGTGAGTTGTTTTGAACAGTCCTAATGCTTTTGATAGAAATGGTTTGGTGGAAACATGCGAGAAATGTTTTTGTTCGATTGAAGCCGGAGTCGAGGGATGCCGGGAAGGCAGAGAGGATACTTAGGGGAAAAGAAACGGATCAAATGACCTTCTAGTGAGGAGGGTAGGAGACATATGTGAACTAGGAGATGTCCCACTGCGTGGTAGGAGGTATCCTACCACCGAGGAGAAACTCCTACCACGGTAGGCTAAGGAGAGAACTCCTACCCCGTAGGTATGGGTAGGAGAATGTCCCACCACCGTAGGTAAGCCTAGCTAGCTTTTGATGACCCACCAGAGTAGCTCCTACCAGAGGGAAAAGGGTGAAGGCAATTAAGCCAAGGAAGTAGCTTGAGGTTGCCGCAAGCTGTTGATAGGCTTGCAGAGGCAAAGGCCTGATTATTGGGGACCACCACCAAGTTTGAGGGGAAGGCAAAGTAATTTGCCACATGTGTGGAAGAAGTGAGACATGGGTGTGCTCATATTGCTGAGATTTTGCAAGAAGGAGGACTGCTAGGTAGAGATGTGTGGCAAGGGTTGCTGGAAGATGGGCCAAGTGCCCGTAATGGTGGAATTGTGCAGGATCTGCTGCAGGCTCTAGGTTGGGAGCTCAAGATGAGAGAGGAGCAGAATCGGTGCAAGGATGGGAGCGAGGAGCTCATGTTGTGGGGTGAGCAGCCACAAGGGTTGCAAGAGGAGGCCATGTGCCGAGGCACATGGAAGTGCTCAATGGAGTCACGATGGGAGGATGGCATGATAGGCCGTGTGTTGAACTAGGAAAGGCCATGGTAGAGCACTCACGGCAGCTGAATTTGTAGATGGGCTGCAAGATGGAGGTGTGGCCAAACCATAGGAAGGCGCGGTGTGGCCGCAACATGGTGAAGGGATCACAACGGTGTGCATCATGACGGCGGAATTTGCGCAATGCAAGTCAAAGTGAAGGGAGGCCGTGTGGTGGCCGCGAGGAGAAATGGGTAGCAAGGAGGGTTGATACGAGATGTTGTTGAGGCGTGAGGAGTTCACCGGGAATAATTTTATTCGTGAGTGTTGTGTAGCCAATTGGTGTGTTGGACAATGAAGTAAGAACTAAAGCGTTTAGGGGTGGATCAAGACCGAGATGGGGCCTTTTGTGTGAGGTGTTTCATTATGAGAACTAATTGGGAGAGTGTTTGGGTGGTGCACCCACGGAGTAGGTGTAGGTGGCACAGGGCATGGCACCCCACGTAGGGAGGAGGTGCAAGGGGAGGTGTAGTGCCCTACGAGAATGGAGAAGGTGTAGGGTGGTAGTGACGAGGGGCATGGCACCCCACCGAGGGAGGAGGTGCACCACGGGAGTGTAGGGCAGGGACGTGGAGAAGGTGTAGGGTAAGGGGGTGACATGTAGGGGTAGGAAGATGTGTAGGCGGCGTGTCCACAGTATATGTACCCACCGGGTAGGGAACAAGTAGGGAACAAGGTAGGGAACAAGTAGGGGATAGATGCGGTAGTATGTAGGGTGACCAGTGTGTGGTGGCCCCACATGGGTAGGATGTAGGTGCAGGCTCTCACTATAGTTAGGTAGGTAGATAGGTAGGATGAGAGTGTCTCACCGTAGGGAGTGGTGAGGTCTCACAAGGGGTGCGACACCCTACTTGGATACAAGCTTACTTGATACTTGGGAAGCAAGTATAAGTACAAACCTAGGAAGTTGCTAAAGAGGGTCAGAGGCAAGGTTGTGGATAAATAGGATATATTAGGAATAATAGCACATAAATATGTGGGGTAGTGTAGGGTGTGGCCATGCAAGCGGGGTGTGTAGGGAGTGGCACCTAGGAAGCTCATGAGGAATTGCATAAGAGCAGGATGCATGGAAAGCTAGAGCAAGGACTTGGTGGGAACGCGAGCCCGTGTGTGCAAGGAGAAGGAGGTGTGCATAAGGAGTTGTGTGTGAAGGGATTTGAAGCACAACTGTGAAGAGGGCAACTGAATTTTTGTGCCTAGGACCTTGCAAGTGAGGGATTTGGGCACATAAGGAGTCATGTGTGAGGACATCAAGTTTGAGCTAGGTGGGACCGTGGAGTGAAGAGGAAGTAAGGAAAAGGGCTGAAGTTGCTCTGGTGGATTTTATGTGGCGAGTGAAGAAATCTCGCAATTGTGTGTAGACACCGAGGTGACAACTAGGTGGAAACGAGCATGTGGCTGCCCAAGCTTGTCTTGTTTGTGCGCTTATTTTGAAGGTACAAGATGGTGAAAGCGCTGCACCTAAGAAGGGCAAGTTGGTTGCTAGGGAGCCGTGAAGAGGAATGCTTGACGCATGTGGAGGCTAGGCACTGGTGGCATTCATATGCCGGATGCCCAACACATCCGGTGTATATGGAAGGGAGGATGACTCGGAGGAGGAAGAGGAAGGCATGGAGCAAGATCCGCCACGGAGACCTTCTTGCAGGAGAGTGGAGGCGGTATAAGAAGTTGACCCTACGTCCGTAGGAGGTGTAGAGGGTGGCCCTACATCCGTAGGATCACCAGCGGTGCGACGAGACGCGGAGGTAATTGAAGGGTTGGTGGTAGCTTGGAGTGTGGGCTCATTGCTTGGGGAGACTTTCTTTAGAGGAGGACAGTTAATGCTTGTCAACCCAAGAGGGTGTGTTGACTAGCTAGATAGGAATGTTGTGAGCCATTAAGGCTCACATAGGTGAAGTTGCTAGAATAGAATTTTACCCAAGATGCTTGGATGTCGAACTTAAAGTCCGACAATAGGATACACTAGAATAAGGAGTGAGGCAGGCTGAGGGCGCGCTGGAGGTCAGTATGTGAGGACCTCCCTATAAAAGGAGGGAGCTTGAAGTAAAATTATCGTGTCTTGGCCTCCCAAACTCGCGAGTCCTTTGCTCCTTGAAGGAATTTCGTGCCGCAAGCTAACGAAGGTCCGGTAGAGAGGGAGTTTGTGGTCGGAGTGCTTGGCGGAGGCTCGCCCTTGCGGCGCCTCGCAGTTGCTCCCTTGTGAATGGTTGTGAAATTGCTTTGCTTTGGGTGTGTGGCGATGCCCAAGGAACTCGGCTTGAGGGTAGACTACAGGAAAGACTCGGAGGTTCTCGTCTGTGCAAACTCATAGCAACCGCCCAAGGAAGAACTTGTTGGCTTGTAGGCACTCCTGTGCGCCAGCTGTAAGGCGAGCTAGGGCTGAGCTTGAAGTAAGGTTAGATTAGGAGGATGAGGAGTTGAGTTGAGGTGAGTGTTGAGGAGAATGTGGAGTGAATGTTGAGTAGAGGAGTAGGTAGAGATTAGGAGTAAGAAGAAGGCCCAAGTCGAGCCTAAGGGAGGGTCCCAACTGCACCAAACCGAGACCGGAAGCCGGGCTAAGGTCTCAAAATCACGGGGTGGAGAAGTCGCTACTGTAGGGGGTCCCTACGCGTGAGACGGTGGACCTACTAGGTGGGACCCACGATCGTAGGATGTCGTGTAGGTCCAGAGTGGTGATTCACGAGCAAAGGGAGCCGCCGAGTTGGTGGTTGAGGGTGCCAATTGTGGGAAGGCGATGGGAAAGGAATAGTGGACGATCACGGGGTGGTGAAGTCGCTGCAACGTAGGGGGTCCACGCGTAGTCACGACCCACCGCTGTGTGTGGACCTATAGTCGAGGGGTGTCGTCTAGAAGGAGATTGACTGAGCAAGATGGTGAGGCGTGCTGCTGGAGTGAGTTGAAGTTGCTCCACTGAGGGAGCTTGGGGTGGAAGAGGCGTGGTTTGTGCCTTGGATGTTGGTGACCGACAAACAAGAGTCTCATGGGACGCAAACCTATTGTACGACGATGGGATAAGTGGCCACTAGAGGTGAATCTCGGAAGCCCCGGGGTTTTCCTCCCATGCTTAGGAAGAACCTCCTCCCTCGATATAGGTGTACGAGGAAGGTAGAGACAACCGATTCTTGCTCCTCCATCACCAAATGGTTTCTGCGCAACTCTCTTCATACGTAATGGTGGCCCAATCTACCAACTTTCCCTGGGACATCTCATACATCATCATTAAATGGGAATTTCCCAGGTACGTCTTCCTCGCCGCGCACGTTAGTCCTAGCCATATCTTGGCGAATAAATTCCACTTCCGCCTCCTTGAGCAGAGATCCTCCAGCCATTGCCTTGCGACCAAACTTCCTCCTTGGTCGTAGGAACATACTCAACCTCCTCCGGGACCGATTCTTGGAGAATCAACGGAATGATCCCTCCTTGTGGGCTTAGGTATCAAGTACGTATCCCGGAAATGTCGATCTTCCACATCCCGTGATGACTTTGACTGCCGCATCCTTGAAGGTCATCCGCCTTGGTCACTCTCATTCGTAGCGCACACTCGAACCAAGGCTTAAAGTGCCACCTGGGCACCAAGTACACCATTCCATCTTCATCTCGGCATAAGCGCCGAACGCCTCAAAATCTCGAGGTGAATTTGGAGCCTACATACCGAACTCGGAATTGGGTGTTTCTTCCCTTTTCCCTTTGTGGGCGGTGTGGCCGGTGGAGGTTTCCTTCCCGTGGGCGTACCCCCGTTTCCTATCCTCACTATCTTCACCATCTGCACCGTGGGAGCACACACAAGGATAGCAAGATTGGAGAGATTGGAGAGTAATCTATCAGACTAAGAGAGGTGAGCAAAGAAGTGGTGGTTTGGGTGAGGCAGCAGCAAGGGGGAAAACTTCCCGTGCTCTTCAACAGTCTGGGCCTCAACACAACCACCAAGAGGTGGCCTTGGCCCCCTTCAATCTCCCCTCCAGCATTTTCTTCACTCGCCTGTTTTACGCCTGGTAGTCCTCCGCAAGCTCTTCCCTTCCAGCGCCTCTCCAACAATCGCTCCTCCGCTTGAGTACCTCCACTCGCGCGCCCTGCGGACCCCCTCCGGACTCTTCTCCAGCAACTTCTCGTGGCACACTCACTAACGCCTGCGACCTCTTCATGCCTTCATCACCTAATACTGGCCACCGCTGCCGCGCCCTTGCGCTTTCCTTCCAGCCTGCCTGGGCCCATGCAATAATCACCGTCGCTCGCATCTGCGTCTTCTTCCTTGAGCGTAAGCTCCTCTTACCTCTCCTTTTGGCCACCGCTGTCACGCACGCCGGTTCAAACCACGGCTAACGATTTGCGATATGCAACCGCCTTTAATTGCGCTCCTCCGGATGGTCGCCACATGTTCGGTTCAAAACTCCGGCTATTTTCTATTTACAACCTAACTAGCCCTATTTGGCATGTATAGCCATCCATGCGGAATCTAAATAATTCAAGGCCAAGGAACTTCTTATCCGATATTCCTACTTCCGGGTCCAAGGAACCTATCATGACTATCTTGTCCCGCGAAACTCATCATGTATGCGGTAAGGAGGCAAGAAGGTGAGGCGCCAAATTGGGGAGTAATTTCCTTCCTTCGAAGCACTTGGAGAAAAGCCAAGCGCCATGCCTCGAGCTGGGAAAGGCAAAGGGAAGGAGCCGCTTGCCAAAGCCTCCTCCTCACGAGGAGGTAAAGGAAAGAAGGCGGCAGCGGAGGGTGCGCCGCCAGGAGGGGGTGAAGTCGAGATGCCCCAATTCACTTGTTTTGCGGGGTAGCTCAACCCCAGGGATTTGGTCGATTTTCAGCAGTGGGCGGAGGAGGAGAACATCCAATTGGGATGGGTGTATGGCCGCCAGTGGGCCTACACTAATTTGAAATTGATTGAGGAGTGTTATTAAAGATATGCATAAAGATATTGCCTCGGGATCATGCAATGCGGGTGTGAGAATAGAGCATGTGGAAGAAGTAGACGCAAGCAAGGAATCACGAAAGAGAGTGTATTAAAGAGGAAATAGCACAAGGCTATATACATCAAGTAAAGCGGTTATTGAAACCATAACTAAAATGTAGAACTAACTTTAACCTAGGCTAGGATACTTAAGGTACTAACGGGTTTTCTATACTCCCACTTAGTTTTAGCATTTTGAAACATAAATGAGGAATCAGTATTCTATGTACCGAGAAACATAATGAATCTCGACTCGCTAAACGTGAGAACTGCCCTACACCGCCCGTCCTCCACCTCATCACGCCACGCCACGCCCAAGGCTCCAATAAGAACAAAGAATGGCCACACTCGCCATGTAACTCAAGGCCTCCTAGTGTGACCATCTTCATCTTGGGTGTCCTCACGTGGCGATCCATACAAGTTGTTGTCTCACTCCGACCGGTGCGAGATGTCGGATTCTTCGCAGGCCTCAAGTGTCTTGGATGTGAGAGGTCAGGGGTTCCGTCACCTCAACGCCACCCACTCTCCACGCAATGTCTTGCCCCGACTCCAACATAGTCTCTTCAACACGCCGGGCTCTCCTCTCGCCATGATCGCTCAAAGGCAAAGAAGGAGGGTGCAGAACTGACAATAGAGGCAACCCAAAACAGTGTTTTGTCGCCTCTTCGCAGATTTTCATGCAACACTAAAGGAGACCGAGTACAAGCTCAAGAAAACGGGAATGGCATGTGGCTATGGACCCAACCAGGAGGAATCAACTAACTACATGAAAGTTCCTCGCCCATAGACTCAAGATGAAGCTTACATGGAGAGGGAGGGATGAAGCCCGCAAGGAGTGTCACAAAGGAAAAGAGGAAGAAAAAGGTGGAGAAGAAACCTGAGCCACATGTGACAGAAACTGGCTTGCTGGTCACCTATGGCACTGAACTTTCCAGCCGCTTATGTTTGTGCTATCACTGACCCACCTTACGTTCATGCAGCACTTCCTGAGGAGTTTGCCAAGGCTGATAGGGCTAGAGAAGAACTGACCAAAACTACGAGCAAGGACAAACTCCACACAAGGATTAGTTAGTGGGCGGTCTGACACAAGGTATCAAGCATACACCAGCAGTGCTTCTCATGAGTGGGTTTAGAGTGCCTTTGTGAGGAGATCGAAACATTGTCTCCGGGCACATATGATATCACATTACCTCACCATTTTCGCCGCTTGTCGAATGAAGTGGTGACTAATTTCAATATGTTTCAACGTGCATGGAATACCGGGTTCTTGGTGAGTGCAAGATCGGTTGTACGCAGTGGTGTTGGACCATCTGTTGTTGTAACCTTTAGGAAACTCGGATCCGTATGATCTCCTTTGATGCCCGAGTCATGGATGCATATTCGCCTCGTTGAGGAGAAAGGCAGTTGGTATCTTCTTGCTTGACCATGACACACTGAGGTGCCCAAAAGTGCACACGCAGCCACACTGCCCTCGTGTTCGGATCTCCCGCCACGGCATCACAATATGCCGAAGGTTCGTGCCACCATTAGACTTCCTAAAACGCAGCCCTTCCTTGCCTTCCTTGAGATAGCGAAAAATTCGCTTCTCGCCGATCAAGGTGGTTTCTAAGAATTGGCTTACAGCTCCCACTGCCCTAGTAATGTCCATCCTGGTCCAACTTGAAAGGTAGATGAGAGAGCCCACGGCTTGCCTATAAGGAGTGCCCATCATGGCTTGCTTCTCTTCCGGAGTTGTAGGACAATCGCTCAAGGGATGCTTTTTCTCCCATCGCCATGGGGTTGCCTGCTTTGCATCAAGCATATTAAAACGCCTCAAGGAGTTGATGGACAAAGTGCTCTTGATGGATATCAATGGTTGTCGGCCTTGTTGAAATGGAACCCAACACCTGTGGAGAAGGTCAACTCGCCTAACCGCCATCTCAAACTTGGAAAGCGAATCGCCTTGATCTTAGCCATCATCACAGGAGAATTGCTAAAGAGGAAGTTTTCATCCGCATAAACCGTGAGTATCACAAACTCATCACCGCTCCAGAGAATACACACTCGTGTCAAGATCAAGACAAGTGAATCCGAGTTCTATGAGCAGCTTATGGAATACCTCGCACAAGCCCTAGAAGCTTGCTTGAGGCCATATAAGGTTTTAAGGGCCTGACCTTATCCTCATCAATAGTAAAGCCTTGTGGCACATATAAATATCTTCCTCAAGCAGGCCATTCAGAAACGCTGTTTTCACATCCAACTGATGCACCAGAAGATTGTAATGGGAGGCTATGGCTAAGAGGATTCTTACTGACGTAGATTTAACAACTGGTGCAAAAGTTTCGATATAATCAAGGCTGTGATCCGCTATAGCCTTTAGCAACCAAACGTGCTTTGTATCTTCCTATAGTGCCATCAGTATTGAGCTTTTTCTTGAAGACCCATTTGCACTCAACAGGTTTTCTACCTTTGAGAAGGTCAACAAGTTTCCAGGTTTGGTTTTTGATGAGGGACTGATATTCAGAATCTATAGCAGCTTTCCAAAAAACGGATTCTGGTCCTTCTACAGCTTCCTTGTATGTAGCTGGTTCACCTAAGGAGGCCGAGAGAAGGCGCATATATGCTAGGATCCAAGTAAGGAGACCATTGGAAAGGAGGTTCTTGCCACTCATGCATAGGTTTTCATGCAGAGGAACGCGTCTAAGGGGATCTTGGATTAGTCTCAACATCTGAGGGTTCTCGTGTTCGACCGACTCAACGAGTGCATCGTATGTTCGTTCGACTCAACTTGGTTTGAAATAATCACTGAATCATCATCATGGCTAACGATAGTTGAGTGTTGACAGCTGAACGGGCTGCTGTGGAATGTTGCCGGTGGCCCCGGTAATCCGGGAAGGAGATCGTCGTCATCAAAAGTGACGCGTCAGATCAATCGGTGTCCTCAATTCCATGTATGGAAGCTGGTTGAGGATCTCGAGGTTGTAAGGTAGCTAGATGGTCGAAGAAGAGCTGTCATAAAGATCACACTACGAGCAAGAGTGAGTTGTCTCGAAGTAGGATCAAAGAGCTTATATCCCTTCACCTCATCAGAATATCCAACAAAGACATGTCGTGAGGCTCTCGGATCCAACTTTGAGCGTTGAGAAGGAGGTACCAAGGCATAAGCTGGGGAACCAAAAATTCGGAGGTGTTGAACCCTTGGTTTCTTACCAGTCCAACGTTCAAAAGGAGTGATCTTCCCAAGCTCCTTGGTGGGAAGAGTTCCCGGACATAGTTGGCTGCCATCAAAGCTTCGCCCAATAACCACGGGTCACCCAAGAAAGGTGAGGGATGCCAAAGTAGCCTCTTGCAAGGTTCTCGTTCTTCCTCTCGGAGAAAGCATTCTCACCGAGGTGTGTAGGGGATGGAGTTGATGCGTAATCCTTCTTGTTCGCAAAAGGAGTTGAATGCATTGCTTGTGTACTCACCCCATTGTCATTCGCAAAACTTACTTTGCAAGAAGTGCAGCTGAGCAAATTTGACATATGATTTGAAACGATAAAGCCTCACTCTTATGACGAAGGATGTATGTCAGATTCCGCCTCACTCATCGATGAAGGTGATGAAGTAGTTGCCTCCACCAAAAGAGCTAGTGGACATGGGACCACAAATGTATGTATGGTGTGGAGCAGCGTCGCCTCCGCTAAGGTTCTCATCCTTGTATGGCGAGACTATGGGCTTTGCTAAGTTGGCATGCTTCACGAAGCATCGAGAATCAAAGGAAAAATCAAGAGGCTCTGTGGTCCGTGGAGTGATTTTCTAAACCAAGTGGTCACAAAGAGGCCACATTTACCCTCTTTATCGTTGTAGACTTGAGATCTGCACAAGGGAGTGATTTCGTGTCAAGACAACCAAAACATAGCCAATCCAACCAACATGCATACACACCAAACATCTAGCGCCATGCACGCATTACTACCCTAACAACACTCGGACATGGCTATCTTAGCCACGCGACTGCTACCTTAGCAACGATGCATCTTGCTAACTTAGCAACCACCCTCATTTCTAGCAGAGGGGTCCACCTTGGGATCAGTCCGCTATTAATAGGGGTGGGTCCTGTCGGGATCCAAGTGGATAAGGCTGATCTCTCCCTCTCTCTCTCTCTCTTATTCATCCACAAGGTTAGATCCACCAATGTGATTCGCTCCCATAACTCTTTTCCCTCACTCTTGCAAGACTTCTTCGACTCCTTGCTCGTCCAGCCTTTCAGCTCACCTTCCGCTGCAGACCCTTCCGTCTCACATTCCCTTGGGGTGCCTCTCGCAGCCCTCCACACTCCAAGTTTCCCCAGCCTCTTCAACTCCCTTTGTTCTCACACCTCACCCACCCATTCAATCTGCACTTCCCTCCTCACCTCCTCTCTCCAGCCTCACAAGGTTCTCATCCAGACCTTACAACCCCTCACCAACTCTCAAAATACTTGCTCAATGCCCGCAATCATTCCATCTCATCCACTCACGGATCTTCAACCTCCACTCACCTCTCTCTTCTTCAAAGAACACAAACATCACCATGACTTCTCCATTCCTTCTTACCCCTCTCAAACAGCCGATCAGCAACTCCATATCCAAAGATTTTCCACTTCTCTCATAGTTCACTTGTCCCTCTCATTTTCCAAACACCAAATCTCCAACACACGAAAATTCAAACACAAGGTGAGTACTAGACTAGCAAGGGAATGAGGAAGAGTCCGGACAGCCTCCCCGCTTCACAACCCCTTCCTCTTGACCTTGAAACTCCCCAAGGAGACCTCAAGGCTCCTCCCTTGCTTTCCACCACCCTTGGATCGGCCACAGATCTAGGCAACTTGGTGGTCTTCTTGGCTTCGTGACAAAGAGTGTCTAGACTTACAAAGACCGGATCCGTACTCCCCAAACCCCGTGCTCATTTCAAACACCAAGACCTTGAACCAACATTGCTTACATTTCATCAAGAGGGGCGCCTCTTATACCCAAGATCAGCCCACAAAAGTAGCTTGGCCGCCACAAAATACCAATGCCTTAGCCTACCAATCCTAGAGGCCTATCTCTATCAATTGTCCACTAAGAGAGAGATAAGATTTATACTATCTATAACACATGGGCCTTTAGCTATTTCGTGGTCACTTACCCTATTATCTCTCCTAGGCCTCCTAGCCCCATGCTCCTCTTGCTCTCCTCCCTCTTGGCTGGTTGGGCAAACTCCCACAAAATCTCCACCTCCTCGAGGACTCCTCCTCTCTTGTGCTCGCAACATAGCCTAGTACTCCTCCTCTGAGCTCTTGAATCTGGATGGGTCGGCCGAAAGTCTCCCATAAGAGTCCAACCCATAGGTAGGATCCAAAGGCTGCCAAGGCATGGATCAAGTACCTCCATGTTCCCCATTACTTCCGCTCGGTATTTCTGATTTCGCCCAAATAGGTTTTCCGAATTTATCGGAAAATAACTCCGACTTGGTTGCTACCATAGCAACAGCTCGAGTTGTTGTCATAGCAACAGTCCTGTTAGCAACGGCCCTAGCAACTGCTAGCAACCTACGAGCAGCCAACCTCCAAGGTTACATCAGATTAGGACTAGACTCTCTTCCTCCTACTAGGCTCTAGTAGACTTTTCTTATTTCCTAACCTACTTCACATTCCAACTCCACACGATTCTCACAACTTAAACACAAAACAAAAAAACACTCCTTTTAGAAGTGCAGTACCCATGTGGTCACCACAAGGTCTCACCTTTTATGAGGGTTCCAAGACGTTGGAAATTGACATGACCTAAACGACAATGCCAAAGCTGAGTAGATGGTGTTCTTGCAATGTGGACATAAGGGCTGTCAGTGGTTGCAGTGGAGACATCAAGCAAGTAGAGGTCATGGAAACAGGTTCCGCTAAAGAGATTCTGACCTGACTTGGTGATGGTACACCCTTTCTGGTCAAAAAACACACGACAGTTGTGGTCCTGGGCCAACTTTATGACGGACATGAGATTCTTCGTCATTGAAGGTACATAAAGTACATCACTCAAAATGAGATGAGAGGAGTTTGGCAGAAGGATTGTGACAGAACCTGTTCCCTTGATGAAGAGCCCACTATCATCACCCAGAAGAACAAACTGCTTAGCATCATCACCGGAATGGCCGGAAAAAGCAGACTTGTTGAAACAAATGTGGTAGTAGCACGAATCTAAGAACGAGAGGTGGTCTCGATAGTGGATATGTTGCCGGGGATGGTAGGTTGCTTAGCTTTGCTCATAGTGAGGTTGCTCTCTGCGGTGCCTTCTCGTGGCTCTCCTTGTTTCTTCTTACGATAGCCTCGCTCATAATGGCCGGGAATTTTACACCAATTGCAAACAAAGGTCTTCTTGGCGTTGTTGCTATTAGAGGCCAGTGATTGAGTGGGAAGCCACGTCCCTGCCTCGGCCCAAGCCGCCCACGTCCTCTGGGGAAAAGCACCCTTGCTCCACGGATGAACTTAGCACATGGCTTGTGAAATGCCAGAACATTCTTGACAAGAGTGCTCAATAACTTCCCTAGTGGCTTGAGTTTGGCTGCTTTGCGATTGCCTAACGGCTTGAATGGTCACATCTCGCGCTCCTTCTTCTCGAGCCAAACAAGACCACCCCAACACACAAATCAGCGTTAGGCTCGGGCGCCTCTGCCGGCCAATTTCCTCGTGATTTCTCGGGGCAGGCGCGCGATAGGGTAGTCGCGATTCTTCTTCCACTCTCAAGTTCTTCAACCTCGCCTCCGGCGCCCCAACCTCGTGCCTCTTGCCCTTGGCGGCTCCTTCCGGCACTAGCGTGCCGCTCTATTCTTGGGTTCGGAGGCCCCTCGATGTTCGGGCTCGGTGCACTGTCTCCTTTCCTCTTGCCTAGGGTTTCCTCCTTCATTGCCATACCCGGCTCCCTTGCACGCAAGTCGCGTGATCGGCAATAGCAACTTCCTTTTCTTCTTCTCGCGCTTCCCTTACGCTCCGTCTGGGGTCTCGCGAAGGAGGGCGCCTCGGCTAAAGAGGAAGTTGGCGCCGCCAAAGCGCACTTGCCTTCTGTGGATTCTGCCACAGGCTTCCCAACTAGTTTGGGTCATCATTAAATTACCTAATCAGCGCCATTTTCCTATCCCTGCTCGCTTATCGCTAATTATTAACACTAATTATTCTACATATTTATTCCCTATTGGTGAGCATATATAGTGGATATCCCCTATATTAATTTCTTTTCCTAGCCGAGATCTATGACCTACCGCGGTAGATACACTTGCACTGCATGATGGTGCCTCCTTTTCTCGCCACCTACGAGGGTGTGGCGGTACCAGTTTCAATGTGTCTCGAGGCGCCCTTACGCCCGGGGTCATTTTGACCGTCCTTTTCTGGGATATCCTCTTGACTTCCTAACAATATCCTACAACTCGACCCGGGGCTTCTCGGAAAGTTTCGGCATGCTCCTCTTTAGTCGTTTCTAGCCAAAAAAATCAAACTTGTTTGTCCTCAGCTCTTTTGAATTTGGTTGCCCAAACTTTTGCGTTCCGCGATTTATCTTACGGCCGATATACTTAACCTTTACTATTCCTCTCTCTCAAGAACATCCGGATGTAGTGATGATAGAGCTCTATATGTTTAGTCCTAGCATGAAACCTAGGGTTAGCAACTAAAGCTATAGCACCCATATTATCCAGCAGACTAGTAGGACCAGATTGTGATTGATTTACGAATCAAGAAATTGACGCGTTCCACTCGGCCTCCTTGCAAGCATCCGTGGCTTTGTACTCGGCTTGAGAAGACAAAGCAAGAGAAGCTTGTTTCTTGCAACAAACTAATGCACCAAGGAAACAATAAGGAAACAATAAGCAGAGAGACTCAGCGATCGATTGGATGCCCAATCAAGATCGAAAAAAGAGGTCGGTAAAAGTGACTTGCTCCCACTTGCTGAATATTGTAAACCAAAGGAAATAGTGCCCTTGATATAACGACAATACGTTTAATACCGTCTAAAAGGCAGGCTGCTTAAGGAACTGAAACCATACTAACATCAGATGATGTCGTCGAGTCCAGTTGGCCAGGAAAATCAAGCAACCGACAGCCTGTGCATAAGGAACAGATGCCATATCTTTAAGATCTGCTGCACTCTGAGGAGCTTGATCTATACTAAGCTTTTCCCCCACTGCAGAGGGAATCGTAACAAGTCTGGCCTCATCCATATGAAAGCGTTTAAGAATTTCTTTGATGTACTTAGTTTGATGAAGAATAATGTGGCCTGCAGCCCTGTGACGCAAAATCTGGATGCTAAGACAGAACTGCAGATCCCCTTGATCAGTCATTTCAAACTCAGCCCGAAGCATTGTCTTAACTTTCTCTAGTTGTGGAGTACTATTACTGAGAAGAACGCAATCATCCACGTAAAGTGCGAGAACAACAAAAAGACCACCCTGGGAAAGGTAAAACACATTGCTGTCCGCAGGAGATTGTAGAAAACCGAGCTTCTTCAAGTACTTCACAATCCGCTTGTACCATGCTCTTGGACTTTGTTTCAAGCCGTAAATAGTCTTTAGCAGCTTGCAAACTTTCCTAGCCCATTTTTTGTTGATGAAGCCTTCTGGTTGCTGCATGTATAACACTTCTTCTAACTCCCCATGCAGGAAAGCTGTACATACGTCCATTTGTTGGACTTCAAGGTCATACTCAGCCATGGCTAACAACATACGATGTAAGGTGGCTTCACAACGGTGAGAAGGTATCGCCATAATCAATACGGTATTTGACTAAACCCCTTGGGACCAAGCGTGATTTGTATCTAGCCACCGCTTCCATCCGATTTAAGCTTGGTCTTGAAGACCCACTTACTAATAGGTTTCCTACCGGTGGAAGATCAACAAGTTCCCAAGTGTTATTCTTCATAAGAGAATTGTACTCATCATCAATTGAAATCCGCCAATGGTGTCCATCTGGTCCATGAATTGCTTCCTCATAGGGATTGCGGATCGGGGCGGATCTCCCTCCTTCACATACTCCCCGATTCCTAAGGCGCCTATCATGCCACCCATGCGTTGATTCTGCATCAGCTTGCATTACTGCTGCGCCTCTTCCCGACCCTCCGTATGTCGACAAACCCTAGCAAACGCCCAGCTTGGCTCTTCATCCGTTAAGCGCCTCCATCATGACCCGAGTGTTGGCACCTCAAACTCGACCGCATAACGGGTGAGTGCCCATAGTGTAATACGGAGTTCGCTGCCCTTCTCTCGCCGCTCAACGCCCATACTGGCGGTAGCTTTGTATCCCGGCGCATAGTTAACCGAAGCTTATTGAGGATGCGATAAGTCCGTTGGTCTTCTCCGTCAATCCGGGCCTTGGGTTGTAGGGCCGTTACGATGTGTGATGCCAAATAGTCCGTCATTGCGCTTATCACATCATTGAGGAAATGGGTTCCCATCGCTACCAGCAACGGACACCCATACCTTGTGATGATGTGAGAGGAATTTGGCCACCGTGCTCGCAGAGTCCGTTAGTAGCGACCGCCCCACCCACCGTGCGAGTCCGCCACCAAGATGTACCGCTTTTGTGTGCCTCGCTGGTCGATAGGTCCAACGAAGTCGATGCCCACTTCTCAAAAGGCGTAGTAGTATGGGCACTAACGGCCATTGTTGTGGCCGGCTTCCGATCCACGACAAGCATCACACTTCTTCACAATTGGTGTGTGTTTCCCCATACATGGTGGGCCACCACTCAGCCTCCAAGATTTTCTTGGTGGTGACTCAGCATAATGTCCACCACCTAGTCCTTCGTGCATCCCTTTATTACCACCTCCGCTCTCACTGCTGGAGGTACCTGCTCCACACCCGCCCCACCTTAAAGATGCAACCGTTATACAACCTAAAAGGGCGAGCGTGCACAAAGGCCGCCACTGGACCCGGCCAGGTAGCTCCATCTCCCATAGGTACTGCTCCAACTCAAGAGGGCCGCCCGCCGCCCCTTCTCCGCTTCGCCGTGGGTCCGCTCATTAGGGTTTGTCCTACTGCTCCTCCTTCCTCCTCACGCCACCAATTCCTCATCCGGAAGGCGCCCTCCGATCCCGCAGATGCTCCGCTTTTAACTGGACAAGAAGTCGGCGTTTGGTGTTGCCTAGTCTCCACCTCAAATGTGAACTCAGAGCAATGTAATCCACCTCGCACCGTCCGGACAAGTCCTTGTTCACCAAATGCTTGAGCGCCAAGTGATCAACATAGAACACAAACTCATTGTAAGGTAGTGTCTCGAATTTTAACACAGATACCATTCCCAATGCCTCTCGCCTGTAGTAGTGTACCTGCTCCGCGCGTGAGCCGCCTTCCGCGTAGTAGATTGGGTGATCCTCCGCATCTTTTGATCGAGCACTACTCCGATGGCGGCGACACATCCACATACACATGGAATCGCTTCCCCCGTCCTTGATCTGGGCACGACAGTGGTCAGGTCTCGAATGCCGCCTCCTTTCTCGCTCCAGTCCATTCTTCCTCCTTCCCGAGTAGCTCGTTAGCTGAGGCCCGCTTTGCAAAATCTTGGATGAAACGCCTATAGTAACCCACCATGCCTGTGAATCGTAACTCCTTCAAGTTCGTAGGCGGTCAGGATCGGATGACTTTCACCTTGTCTTGATCCACCTCTATCCTCTTACCGACACGTGTCCCAACAAGATTCCTCCTCATCAAGTAGCATTTCTCGGATGGTGCACGCTTGAGTCTCCTACATCGCTCCAAACACTTCCGCAGATGTCCAACGTGTTTGTCCTCCTCTGCACAGTAAGTCGCCCAAGAACACCTCCATGAAGTCCTCAAAATTCTAAGACATTGGTCACCATCCGCATAAATGATCCGGTGCTCCTCATATCCCAAGGCACTGCTTGTAGGCAAACGCCCCACTCCGTGGTGAATGTTGTCTTATCCCACCGACCTTTAGGTGCACTGGTTGTAGCCGAGTAGCCCAAGAAGGAGTAGGTACTCCCCGCCACCTTGTCCAAGTATGTCGCCTACAAAGGGCATGGGAAATGGTCCTTCCGTGGCGGCGTAGCTTTCTCCCCGACAGACACGAATCGCCCTGCCGCTTCTTCGCACGACACAATGGGCGCCACCCACTCACGCTCACGATTGGGAAGATGATGTCCGCCTGATACTTATCCAGACTTCCTTGACCTTGAGCGAGTGCTTGGGATTCAGCTTTATACCGAATCCGAACAGCACCGCCTCGCTTCAGATCTATCCTGTTCGCCCCATCGCTTTGAATGCCCTTCATGTCCGTGACCTTGAAAGCAACACCGAATTCCCCAACAATCGGGTGAGGTCTTGTTTCAACTCGGCCCTGCGGAATTTTAGGAATTTCGGGCGAACCTCCACGCCTTCCACATCGCCGATTGACCGCCTTCTCTCGCCGCTCACCACGCCCAAAGCCATCATCCTCCACCCGGGTTCATCTTCACGCATTCCCCATTCTCAAGAGTTCGTGAGGTGAACGGTTACTTCTGGGTCCTCCTCATCCGGATTCCCGCCTTTGTCTGCCTCCGCGACTTCCACTTGAAGCAATGATCACCTCCGCCCGGTGTCCTCCGAGTCCATTTCTTCTTCGGACCACGAGATTTTGGAAAGGGTAGTCCTCATTCGTATCCTCGCTCATCGTCCCCACTGCCTTCTGAGGTGGTGGTGCTTACGCCACCACAAGATGTGTCCTTACCTGTAATCGCTACCGTCCTTCCCTCACCTTCGGATCCCACCCACCGGCTTGAAGTGTATTTCCTTCCGTCCAAGTGTAGTTTTGTCCGAGGCGCCCAAGGTCGCCTAACAGACCTCATACCCTGAGGTCCCGGTCCGATGACGACAAATCTAATGTATAGGGGCTCCGCTATGGTGGCTTGACTGGACAACTCACTGGCGCTGGCGACATGTCCGCCATCCCGAGGGTTTTGGTGGATGGCTCAAGGTGGTGAACCCACTGCCTCGGTGGCCTCTTGATGAGGTTCACTCGACCCGTGTCCAGAGGCACGCTTTTAATCACACACCCGCACACCAACCACTGGCGCCTGTGGTCCGTATGAGATACTACCTTACCTCCACGTTCTGCCCTTCCGCCAAGGAGTTCCGTGGTTGCTCGATGGCCTCCGGACTTCCCGCCGATACTGGGTTGTCTTTAACAACGCCTAAGGGACACCAAGTGTTGTTGGTCCATCATCAAGTCGGCCACCTTGAAAGGCGCCGGTTCTCTCGGCCACGTCCGCCTTGACTCCTCCAGCGCCACCGCCTGTGGTGGTCGGACCACTGGGTCCCGCCGGAGTTCTTCTCAAGCATCTCCGCCACTTCTAACCACATCCGTGGAACGGTGTTGCCTTGGTGAGTCCGCTCCCGAGACTCCGGTGGTTTTGGTTTCTTCCGGCAGCCGATTTAACTCGCCTCCTTGGCGGGTTCGGCCTCCTTCGCAGTGTTCCGTCCGTGGGACTATCCCATTTTCTTCCTCTTAAACTGCCTCCTTTCCTTCGCTCCTTTCGGCCGGGTTGACACTTCCAAGACGTGTCCGCCTTCTCTCCTTAGCCGAACTTGCACCACCTCCCCAAGTTCCCTCCTCCCACTCCGCCACCGCGCCTTCAATTTGTAGCACGCGCGCCTTAGGAGGAGGCGAGGTGGCTCCCCGCCGGGTGGCGAGCGCCGCCCGAGCGAGGATCTGGACACAAGGTACCGCCGCCATGTGCCGCCCGCCATACTCCACACAGCGTTCAAAGTCCCTGCCGCCTTGCCGAGTATGGCACGTTGGAGTAGTGCCGGGTTCCCACAGCCCAGCACCACCGCCGCCGAGAATTCTCGAGGGCTCCCATGCGGCCTGACGGAGGTCGATGCACGACGGACCAGCTGGGGTACATCGTCCGGGATACCCCCCGCTTCTTGCACTTGGTATGCATCCTCCCACTGCCTCTGACTCTTCCCGTAGTCATACTCCACCGGTTCACGGGTCCGAGGGGCGCTTGGCCTCGAATGCCCATGTTGGTGACACACCGCACACCATGATGAGTACGGACTGGTGGCCGCCTTACGCCGCTTCTTTATCCTTCACGGTTGATCGTCAACTCCTCCACCCTCTTCATTACCTGCTCTAGATCTTCCTCACCCCGCTACTTCCTTCAAAGGAGCTCGGGACCTCTGCAGCGGCATCATGACCTCCTTCTTTTCCACCTCCTCGACCACGGGCTTCTTCTTATTTTTCCGGGTTCTTCTTCTTCCATGACCTCCTGGATTCTTCTTGAGTCCTCTTCCTCTTCCTCCGATGCCTGCCTCTCATCATCCTCCTCTTCCGAGGGTTCTTCATCTCGAGTCCGTTTCTTCTTTTCTTCTTCCTCCCGGAGGAGTCCTCGGCCGCCGTTGGTGCATCGATTCTTCATAGTTCTCCGCCGCCCGCTCACATCTTCTTCGCCAACAAAGAAGACGTGCTTAGCCATTGGCTTGGATAAGCCACCGCGAACCAACGCATCACCGCATGGTAGTGTGAGTGGTGCCGTCCCGAGTGAGAACCGCTCGATCGATCCCAACTTCTCCGCCTTTCCTCGCCTGTTTCTCGAGTTTGACAAGACGTAGCCTTTGATCGATTCCATGGAATCTTTCTAAGAAGGCATCCTTCAATGCTTCAAGGTTGCGGTGCGCTCGGTGGCCCAGATTCGACCACCGAGTCAGACTCGCAGGACCCCTTGGAACAATGAGTCTGCATCCGAACCTTCTCCGTTGAAGTTTGCCCGACACAAATCCTCCGAAGGTTTCGTCTCTCTCCTTCTTACCTCCAAAGAGGAATACGCTTGCTTGGTCGACGTTGTTGCCATCGCTGATCGGTGATGAGGAACCGCCTTACCACCACCGACTTGGTGCGCTTCCTCCTCTCGATCCGACAACTCCACCACGCTTACCTGGTTATCGCCCTCGCCGAGCGTTGCTCTCGGAGCGCCGGCGCACAACGTCCGACTCTCTCAAGAATTCCCTTAACTACCTCACGCCCTCCACGCATCCACGCTACTACGGAACGATTTCATTCCCCGCAACGGCGCCAAAATGTGGCGCGACTTTGCCGACGGCCACATAATCCTGTCGTTGTAGGAAGGAGTTCCCAAGGGAATGATAGCTCCGCTTGCGCTGCTTTGATTCTCGTCTTAGCCCTGCCCGCCCAACGCACGTCACGCCTAACTACTCATAAACACCGCAGCCCGGTATGGCCAAACGCTTAAGGACCTGTCACGTCGCTTCGCTCACGTCTCTCACACCTCTCGTCCTCCTCTCTCCACTCACACTACACTTATCACCTTAGGAAAGACGCTGGTTACAGGGCCCGACCTCCTCCGCTGCACTGGGCCTCCGTCCGGCTCAGACGCCTCCGAGTCCTCCGCTCACACGCTCGTCTGCTCGGCCGGGCTGCCTGGACGAGCACGGGTCCCCACCACCCTCGCACACCACAACACGTTAGGTCCGCCAGACCGATCAATCTCCGAGCCGCCGTGCTCGCCGACTCAGACTCACGTTAGCAAGAAGACACACAAAGGTCTGCAAGAACGCGCATCAACACCAAGAGAAAGATGATTTATTCAGGGCCCCTCTTATACTACGCCAAGTCGGCCTTTATTACACCCCTATTCTCGAAACACCAAGATACCCTAATCGGCCGCCTACCATCCTATTCCTCCTCCTATCTCCTTCGGCGGTGGGCTGAAGGTCCCGGTTCCGCCTTGGGATTGGTGGTCCAATCTCCGTCTCGATCGACCCAATCGGATGATCCGCGAGGCGGACCTCCTCTCCCGAATCTGCCAGTTACGGCGCCGACGACCGCACTGCCACAACGCCATCCCCTCGGCCTCCTGGTCCTCCTGGGCCACCCATTCGCTCCCCTAGCGTAAGTCAAGGGGCTCCTCGCCGAGTCCCGACCTCGAGGTCCGGTCTCGACCCGAGTCCGAACCCAAGGGTCCTTATTTCGAGTCCGCCCTGGGTCCGGCCTGCCTGGGTTCGGACCTCGGTCCGAGACACGGGTCCGTCCCCAACTCCGGACTCCTGTGGACCTCGTGCTAGGTCCTCCTCCACCGACCCTTGTCTTGGGTTGGCTCCTCCTTCCACCTCCTCAGGCCCCCCTTCTCCCGAGGTGGTGAACTTACTGGGTCCGCCGGCCTCCGCCTCCTCGAGGCTCTTCTCCCCGCTCGTTCTCCAAACAGGCCCCTAGGGTCCTCGGCCGCCCGCGTGTCTTCCCCTCCGAGCCTTCCGGTCCGCCTATTGCAGCGGGCCGAGGCCGCCTCAGAGCTCGTGGTAATAGGCAAAGTCCGAATCCACTTGTTGATTGCCTCTTCCACGTGTGCCCGTACTCCCTTCGCCATAGGTGCTCGGAGCCGAGCTCGCCTGCTCGCTTGGACCACCTCCCCGCCAGTTTGATGGAGCCGGGCTGCCTCGAGGCTGCGGTCACCTCCGCTTGCCACTCCGCCTGCTCCAACTCCCGCTGCTTCCGCTCCCCGCCGCCCTCCGCCATAACGCAGCTGCTCCCTTCTCACCGACCAGCCGCCTCTCGCCTCCGTCCATTCTGGCGCTAACTCGCCATCTCCTCTCTGCATTTGGGCAACTCGCTGATCGGGCTCGCCTGTCTTCTCCATCTCGCCGCCTCCCCTGCTCCATCGCCATCCTCCGTCCGCCAATGAGCCGAGCCTTATTTCGCCTCGTGACCCCGCCTACCATTCCTCTCAATGGTAGTTTGAGTCAGCCCAAAGTCTCCTTGCGGTCCTCCATCTCCGCCGGCCGCCCACCTCCGCCGAGTCCGAGATCCTCCATCTCCTTGTCGCTTTGGCCTGGCTGGTCCGCTGCTCCGCCTCGCTCCATCTTCGTGCAGAGCCGGAGGCGCCTATCTCCGCCAAGTCTTGGATTCTCTCATTGAGAACCCCTTGCGCTCCGACGCTGCCTTGGAGTTGTAACTCCAAGGTGTCCTTGCTGCCTCCAGCTCCGCCGCCTCCTTCTACCTCTTGCACTGCCTCGAGGTCCCGATTTCCGGGCCGGGCCTCTGTTTCGCACGCTCGTCTGCTTGCTCCCACCGCTCGGCCTTCGAGTGGGCTACCCCCGCCCTCCACCGGCCCGATCACGCCGATAGTGATCGCGGCTCGCCGTGGCCTCCGCCTGGCCACCTTCACCGAGCCTCCGGCTTGGCTGTCAGTCGGGCCGCCTCCGCGATCCGCGCCTCTCCGCTTGCGCCCGGCCTCGCCTCGCTGCCTCCGCCTCGCAGAGGTCCTCCGCTTGGGCCTCCTGCTTCACCGCCTCCACTGAAGGAATTTAGTCCGGTCCTGCGGATGGACCAGACCTCCTCTCGCCTCCGGCGCTTCCTCAATCCGGCCGAGAGCTTGGCCTTCCTCCGCCTCTCCCTCCAACCGCCTCCTGGAGGAGTACCATGTGCCTCCGGGTGGCTTCTACCTCCGGGTCTCGCCATCCCAGAGACCCGCCTACGGTGATGGTACCTGCCTCCCACCGTAGGTAGGTTGCCTTCTTCCCTCTGTTCCTTATGGCACTATGGGCTCTCTCGCCATTTCTTCTCCAAACTCCTCGAGTCCATATCGCTTGTGACCTCATCAAAGTCTAAGGCCCTAGCTTAATACGCATGAGGGCCTCCCTATCATCATCGTGTGGCCCAAGCATCCTCCTCTTCACAATTATTGTAGGCCTCCACACACCGTGCCATCGCCCATATTTTTGGCAATGGGTTTACACTCCAAACTACCACCATGCGCTTCATGAGTTGGGGTTTCTTGGCCTTGAAACCCTTCACGGCATCCACACAGCTTCCTCCGAACCAGCCTCATCCTTGCAGCTTGGCTCTTAGCAATCCCATGAGGAGAACAAACACCAAGCTAAGCACCAAGAACACTAAGGACGTCCCCTCTTAGAAGAAATTCACTCTCAAAACCAAGCCAAGGCACAAGACCCAAGAAATTGGTGCCACAAGAAAGAGAACACCAAGAGGAGATGGCGGCATCACTCTTAAGAGGCACACACACACAGAGGGCGCACACACAAGCTCTAGCTCACTCCTCTCTGCACTTTTACAGTACCCTCCTTCTCATGCGACAATTATAGCAACAGAGCTCCTAAATTGCAGCCATAGATTTGAGTGGTTGCCGCAAGCCATATCCCATCCATTATTTACATGACCAGCCATAACCTCTAATTTCTATCGTAGCCATCAATCCCCACCATGAATCTAAGGATCCTTTCCATCCATCTTGCACAAATTCAAGACCCTAGTTGGTTTGCACCAAGAAGGCTCTTAAGTCATCAATCCTTCACTCTTGTGCAAGAGCAACATTCCCTGCATCTCCTTGGCCCTAGGCGCTCCATAGAGACCATCCTACCCATCAAAACCCAAGGAAAAAGCTCAATCCTCAGCCTCCAAAATCAGTTGGCCCTGCAACTCCCTACTAAGAACTTTCCCAATCAGCTCCCGTGTCTTTTGCAAATATAAGCACTCCTCGCACAAAAGGCACCCCATCCGAGTCTGATCCCATAGGACGCTTAACTCCGAGTTCTTATATCCACATATCCAACCAAGTTCATCTTGCCGCATACATTTTACTCATTCATTATTGAACTCCTCACCAAGCTCCTATCCCACACTTCTCCTTAGCGAACTCCTCAAGACCTCGAATCAGCCTACCTTGCTGCCCAATTCTCCTCGCCACCACAACGACCTCCTTCACACCTACTTGCATTGCCTTCATGATGCACCCCATTGATTCCTTCACCATATTGCAGCCCATCCGCAATACTACCTTCTGCTGCCACCTCCATCTGCAGCCCAAATTCAATATGAGAGCTCTACCATGGCCTCTCCTAGTTCGACACGGCCCTATCATCCCATCCTCATCATTACTCCACGCAAGTACTTCCACATGCTCACGCCATGGCCTCCTCTTGCAAATGACTAGCATCTCACCTGGCCCTACATGTAGCTCTCTCCATCACTCCTCCTCATGCTCCCATTGCAAGAAGCTCCAGCACAAGAACTTCCAATTAGCTTGCCACTGCATCGACCTCCCTTAGACCAAGTGACCATTCTGCCTTCGTGCATCTTCTCTTCCTCTGCCTCTTCATCCTTCATTGTGCAGCTTCTTCCCCCTTCCGCCAGAAGTGCTTACCTAACAGTAGGCTGCCTACCTCGGTCTTTGGGTACGGGCTATAGTGGGTACCCCACCCACTCCTTGCGTGTTGTTCCTATCACGGTAGGGTGCACCTACCATGGTAGCGTCTCCCTATACACCATTTGGCCCTATCCGGCCTGCATCTCTGAGCTCCTCTCAGGGCTCGCTCATGGAGGTTTCCTCCTCCTCCCGACAACCCCTCGGGTTCTACCTTGCTTCCTCCTCTTCCTTCGCAGAGTCCTCCAGCCTTGATGCCGTAGCTGATGCCTTGTCCTCCTGTCATAAAAGGCAATGGTCTTTCCATGCTTGGCCTCGGATGGACAATCTTGAATGGATGCCAAGAACCTTCCAGCTCCTTGCATTTCCACACACACACCCGGCCTTGACCTCGCCTCTTGCTCCCCGGCTCTTATACCCTTGCTTTTCCGCACGAGTTTCCAATTGCTGTGATTTGAAGAAGGAATTCTCTAAGGCGTTCCACGGATTCTTACATCTTCTCCAGCAAGTTGAGAGTCCCTTCTCATAATTTCTCTTCAATTTGGACATGCCTTGCTCTTCCCAACACTCTTTTGGGCTTGGGCAAGCATTGCCTTCTTCCTTCCTTCTTCCTTCTTCTTCTTGTTGCACCTACTTGTCTTGCCTATTTTCCTCCCCACGCCTAGCTTGCCTCTTCTCTATCCTGCACAGGCGCACGTACATCGTAATATGTGGGGCTCTTCACAGACTCTTGGTGTGGCGCCTTCTGCGGTTGGCGCTTCCTCACCTTCAAGTTGTGACCTCCTACACACATGCAGATTATAAGATAACTTGGGGTTAGGAATGGTAACTACCAATCTACTACGCCCTTGGATATGCACCACGTGGCACCTTTTCCTGATTGATTGGAGTTTCCCAATTCCTCTTATACTAAGATACTATTCCCCTAGTTTCCTAACGCCCAATCTAGCTTTTAATTTCCTATTCGACCCATTTATCTAGTCCACTATTGGTGGGCATATATAGTGATATCTCCTATCCTAATTTCCCTTTTAGCCGAGGCGCTTGACCTACCGGTAGTGCCTTCCTCTTAGCCTACCGTCGAGTGTGGCAGCCCTCTCGGTAGTCTCACCGCCCCTTCGGGCTGCCTTCCTGTCTCGCCTAAGGGTCATTTTGACCCGTTTCTTTTCCTTGAGATATCCTCTCTGCCTCCCTAACAGTATCCTACAATTCCAGCTTCAAAGATTTCAGAAAATTCCCTAGCATGATCCCCTTCAATCGTTTTTAGCCAAAAAAAATCAAGTTCGTTCTTCCTCGGCTCTTTTGGGCTGGTTGCCCAAACTTTGCCCACACCAGCGCCATGCAGATATTTGAAATTCTGACCTCATTTTATTGGTTGCTCAAGTCGATCCTTAAACGAGGCGTCGATACCCCCTCGTGAGATGGTTCATCAAGCAAACTAAGCCCAGGGAATCCAGTCCGTGTGAAGCATAGTGACAAGACACGCTAAGATCACCAAGATCCTAGCCGCTGACAAAATCTTGATGCCATCCGGTCATGCTTTAGATTGACAACCCGGATCTATCGATATCCAGGCATCCATCATCCGTATCGCCGCGCTATCACCACGACACCAATTTCTTGAGCCCCAGAACCATCGTAAAAATACGGGCGTCTAATACCGCCAGCGTCATTTGCATGGTTCAAGCAAGGCGACAAGAAACCGCCGCCGATGGTCATCGCTTCCCAACAAGCAATCCATGAGTGATGGGTAGGAGCAGACAAAACTAGTAATCGCAACCGTCCGGGTCAGAAGCTTGTCCAAAAGGCCCTTGCCTTGCGGACTCCAATTTCCAGGATCCTGCAGACGAGTCAACCGGGCACATCCAACCGTCGCAACGCGTTATGCTAAACTAGGTCGACACCCCAAAGTACAGCTAGCAATCATCTAAAGACTATGCCCATCTGCAGTCGTCACACATGCATCCCTATCACCATTCTCATGCAATCTTGTGACCAGACATGATTCCAAGCAGACGATACCATCCAGTCAATTCAACGCTTGTCCCGAGCGTTTCTCACCACCCACCGTCATTCCTTGCTTCCTGTGGTCAAACATCGACCTCGGCCTCACTCCAGAGAAATCTAGCACCCACGCGTAGTAACATGTACGCGCATCACACTCAATTTCCAGCAATCAGCGCAAGCGCCACGGTAGTAAAACCATCGTCGCTGCGACGCTGCGCCATTGTATGGCTCCATGCATTGGCAGCAGCCAGAACCCTCAAACATGGTCGCCGTTTCCGTAAGCAAACCATGATGATGCGGGGAGTAGCAAAACCATCAATCGCCTAACCCGTCCGATCAAAAGGCCCGTAGAGGCCTTGCTGCGGGTTCCGATTTTCTAGTGTGATCCTGCGACGATTTAACAGCACATCCCACGTGGTAGCAGCTGTTACGCAAAACTAGGTTGGCCCACCGCAAGCATAAGCGATCATCCGTAGCATAATGTCCATCTTGTCGTCACCGTATGCTATCCTATAAACCATTCATATGTAATCTTGTGCCCAAGAAATCGCTAAATCGACAATCGATACCACCTATTTTCTCATTCAACCTAAGAAAGCCCTTGAGTCAAGATCCCAACGGATGACAATTCCAGACATGCATCCAATACGAGGCATCCAGTAAAATGTAGCGCGAACAACACATTCTATAGCCACGCCCACCGCCGGATCACGAAGTATCTTGTGTTGATCGAGACCAAGTATTTGGAAGCCGAAGACATAAACCCTAGCAACCATTGAGTCATCTATCCAACCGCTTCTAGATCATGCCGAGAAAACAAAACTTTGAAGTTTAGAAGACTAGACCATGGATGACCAAATCAAGGTCTAGCTTCTTGGATGAACAAAGATGGTGTTGGTCAACACCCCTCCCTTCCTTCTTGACCACCAAAAGGGATCATCGGCCCGCTTCGGATCCTTGGTGAGACGGGATCCATTGCACATCCACTAATTCTAAGGTTGCATAGTGAAGTAGAAGAGAGGAGAAAGGTTCAACCTTGGTAGCCATGGCTAGCTTGGGGAGGCAACGCGACAAAGAGACCAAGGTACTAAGTAAGGTGATCACGCAAATAGAGGGGGAGCAATAGAGAGAATGACAATCATCAAAGGTAGAGGCTAAGCATAGGAGAGGAAGGGAGGAACCCCAACCAAAGTTTGGAGGAAGGGATTTCATTGGGTAGCAAATTCTATCCAACCTCACAAGTTATATAATCCTATTGGGCAGCCATTCCTACCAATGATAACCCACAAGGAATCAACCCATCTTTAACAAACATACATAGGTCGATCCCTCATTTATAGCCTAGTAGTATATATTAAAAGTGAAACAAGGTCCGAGGTCATAAATGTACACATGGCCCATATGAGGTGTTAATATGCCCAAGTGGGTACTATGTCCTTCTACCAATAAAAGGTGATAGCCTTGGAAAAAGGCAAGCATATTCATATTCTATTCACTCCATAGTTATCAAGAGTCTAATGGTGCATTTTTATGGGTTAGACACTCTCTAAGGTCAAAAACAAAACATATGAAAGATACTTGTGCAAACATCACGCTTCCAAGTTTATTATCCAAAAAGACAAATAAAACAGCATACATATTAGACTCTTGAATTAAAATTTATCTCAAAAATCAAGGAAAACAACCATATTAGTAAGAAAATAATAAAGGGTAAATAATAATAAAATCAATAAAAATTCCTTCACAAATTAGTATTACGTAAACATTGAAGGAATAGATTTACTGTTCATCGATGGGATGTTTGGGATGGATAAACATCATTTAGAAGCACCAATCTATACACAAAGGGCAAATTCATGGATCTCATAGGAACATAACTCTCTCTTGGATAGATGGATAGATAGAGATAGATATCCTAGACTACATCGCATAATTTCTGACATGGTCGAGGTCATTTCAAGCAAAGGTGATGTTTAGATAGATCCAAAGTCCAATCCATGGAAGGATTTTGTCAAATAGGTCTCTTATTCCATAAGCCTTGGCGTGAGATCCGTGATATTCCTCCACCTCATGGTGCCAAAATATCACATTTGTCGTGCACACTGATTGCCAGAAGGCATGCATCTGCAGCTATTCACCTGTCAGGTATAGTTGAGCATCTGACCAAATCAAGAAGTAAGCTATCTTTCAGATTATGACCTGCCTTGATCCACCTACCCAAATCCAGCGTCACACCGTTATGCCGTCGTATATGCACCATATCACCTCATAGCACCATTTTTCTAGCAATCAACGAAAAAACCACCGTGGTAGTAAATCGGAACGCTCAGATTTGTGCCACTTGTATGGCACTATGGCTGGCAACATGAACCCTCAAGCGATGTTCATCATTCCCAGAACATCCTGCGATGGCGGGGAGGTTCCTTTACCCATCCGATCGGAAAGCGCTTCTCGGCCCCTCCTTCGGCAGACACGAATAAGGGCCGCAGCATCCATTTGATGAGCTGCTTTTTTCGCCTCTCCGCCACAACTCATATACATCATTAGAAACATCAACGAGCGTCGCCCCGCATCTTAGTCTCCCACATCACATACTCATATGTATCATTGCACTAAACAGAAAGGCACCCACTGCCCCTGCTTTCTCTCCAAGTCGCCAGTGAGTCTAAGATATCACACACTTCCTTGCAACAACAGTACTCCATTTTGTCATTTTCAGATCACCACATTACCATGAACCATCATGCATTCTCGAGCAAACGTCGGTCATCAATTAACCAGTGGTAGGGAAAACCGGGGCACCCCAGGTCCTCCCACTATAAGCGGCCACTTATCCCACCGCCCGTCAAACGTTGGGTTTCGTCCCATGAGACTCGTGTGAAATTCAAGGTCGTGACAACCGATCGCCACCTCTGAGACACAACTCACCTTCTACACGAGCAAGGCGCCTACTCTCTCTTCGTGCACACTTGCACCTGTCCTCCTAAGACCCAACCTCGACCTACAACGACACAACACAATTGCGAGGTCCTCCGGCCGAGGAGCCTACCAGGGCGCCAGGACCCCTGATCCACAGCGATTGTCCCTACTTAAGACCACTCTTCTCCACTCGGGGAGCGCTCTTTTACTTGCGGGATTGGCCCCTTAGGGCTCCCTGTGGCCTTCCACTAACACCTACACCTCTAATCCTCTACTCATCTCCTCATCCTCCTCATCCTCTTCCTCCTAGTCTAACCTCGACTTGGGTTTCGACTTCGCCCTTACGGCACAATGCGCCTGGGTCGGCCTCCACCGCAAGTTCTTCCTTGGGCATTCTAACGTGGAGTTTGACACCATTCGAGCGCCACCAGGAGTCTTTCCCTGTGGCTCAATCTCCAAACAGGTGTCGGAGGCGGAGGAGAGAACTCTTGAGGAAGCTACATGTGCTAACATTTTCAAAGTTCCGTGAGGAAGAAGAGGTTGTTTAAGAGCGAGGAGGTTGTACCACAACAAGGAGGAAGGAGGAAGGTCGAGGAGTTCCGATCAAGGGTGAGGTCAGAATCGAGCATGGGTTAGTAATTTCAAGGTACATCTTCCGCTTCCTCGCAAGAGGAGGACTTTTAGGGATTGTCGAGCTCTTCTAGCTCGATTTTGTCGTCGTTAGAGGAAGGCAAGAGGGTGAGATTTGGCAAGGAGAAGTTGGGGTATGAAATCTAATGGCTGAGCTTTCACAAGGTCTTGTTCGAATTATTGCCCAGCTTGCTGCCCTTTCAACCTTGCTTGTTAGGAGGACTGAGGCGCTTGTGTGCCCAAGTCTGTGTATAGTACATCCCTTGCCATTTGTTTACCCTGCCAAGACAGGTGGAATTGCTGGGGAGGTGTGCCCACAGTTTTGTGGACGCCCATGACCATGATAGGAGGAAATAGAGGTGGTGGAGTCACACCCACAGTACCAGCAGATGTGAGATTTGGGGAGAAGAAACGAGAT
This sequence comes from Anthoceros angustus, assembly GCA_010909165.1. Taxonomy (NCBI): domain Eukaryota; kingdom Viridiplantae; phylum Streptophyta; class Anthocerotopsida; order Anthocerotales; family Anthocerotaceae; genus Anthoceros; species Anthoceros angustus. Next base: position 134,583 of record MU008226.1, read on the forward strand.
CACATGTTGGTCCGTTGAGAACTCTGCGAAGGAAGAGGGGAGTCTTTGTATGATTATGTAGAGGGATTTATGGTTACTCAAGAGAGTACCACCACGTCCGGAAGGAGTGACCTTTTCCGATAAAAGTTTGGGAAGTTCGGGAGGAATGTGATGCTATAGAAGACGAGAGCTAGAGTGTAAGGTAGCAAGGATTTCTAAGTACCTAGGTGTAGAGGAGATGGTAGAGTTGAAGAAGTTGCGGGAGCAACATGTGAATGAAGGTCTTATTTCTCGATAAAATCGAAACGGAGGCCACAGATGACCGACGAGGAGTTGGTTGCCAAAGCCCAGTCGAAGGGGAGGACGTGAGCATGTTGTAGACAGGCCTAAGGATTGATCAGCAAGACTTGTTGCCGCAGAGAGGCCAAATGAGCAAGAAGGGAGTTGTGCAGGAAGGTTGCAGCAGGACAACTGGAAATCGAGAGGATAAGAGGCGCCAGCATGGGCGCGAGGAGGAGGCTGAATGCCTCAAGGGTGAGCAGTCAGGAGAAGTGGAGGCCATCACGATGGCAAAGAAGAAGCAAAACGGACGAGCACCGAGCCAACAGGAAGGCGCCCCACTTGGCGAGGTCAAGCCAGCGCCATGAGGCCGCGAGGAGGAGAAGGCCCTAGGGAGGTGGACACGCCAGAGGGCGAAGGAGGAGATGCGCTTCATGAAAAGTTTGAGCGTAAACCGCAGAGGGGAGAGTTGGCGATCTGGGGGCAATCACTCAAAATTCGACCATGGAGGTGCAGCAAGGCGAGGAGGTCGCCATGGGAGCGCTGACCGACCTGGACATGAGGCTAGGCCAACAAGAAGGAGGAAATCGGAACTTGGTTGGAAGGGAGCTTGTTAACCGATCGCAAGCTAGAAAACTTGCAAGATTGGCAAAGCAGGAGGAAACGGTTTTGTGAATGAGGTTGAGCATGCGCCGTCAACGACGTCTGGGTCTGCTGGTAAGCGAGCAGGAGGCCACGATGGTGGCAAGGATGATGGAGAAATTGCGAAGAAATCGCAATTTGGAGGAAGGAGAAGTGGCACACAAAAATGAGGAGTGTGTGCGCTAGAGCCCAGGGAGCGAGGATGGCTCTATGGTGATGTGTATGAAGGAGGATTGTGGAGAAATCACACCTCAAGATATGCTTGCGTGGAATTGCAAGAAGGAGCGTCGACCAATTCACGGTCGATTGGAATTGCCGCCGTGAAACCGCAGAACGTAAGGAGATGCGCTAGAGCGCGATCTAGGGCTAGACATGAGTCTAGAAGGTCGGGAGATGGTGTACCGATGATGCATGTGTCCACGACTGCAGTACCTGGATGCCCGCAGATCGACGTGTGGAGAAGCTAGTTTTGTGAGCCGAGTTGAAGGCGGGGTTGTGGCCACGCACCAACATCCACCGTGAACAAGCTAGATGGAAACAAGCAAGGCGTGGCCTAGAGGTCAAGAGCAAGTCTTGATGCTGCTAGAAAGCCAAGGATCCGTGAAGGGAGTTTTGTGCAGGAGATGCAACCTAATGAATTGGGGATTCCGAGCGAGGAGAAAGGGTGAGCGTCAAGAGGGCTGCAAGTGGAGGCCACGGTTGGCAAAGGGAGAAGAGAAACGGAGAAATCGCGGAGGGACTCCCACACATGGCGTGTGGGAAGCGCGATGATGGAGCCTGAGTAGGCTCGAGGATGGTGTGCATGGAAAGGAGCGTGAAGAAACATCCAAGGGAGCGAAAACCGCAGGAAAAGGAATTGGTTCATGGGCGGCCAAGGAAGCCACTTTTGTGGAGGTACGGCATGTCGAGAGTATTGTCGTAGGAGCGCGAGCTAGCTCGGGCCAGGAGCCTAAGGTTATCATGGCAGGACCACTGCTGCAAGAAGAGCAAGTTGACGACCGCAGCGTGGATACCGCAGCCTGGCCGATGCAAGGAGCAGGCACGTCCACGGGTCATAATGTACATGGGGCTGCGGCCACAGCCCCTGTGTCCGTCGGTGGGCGAGGTAGCAGGAAGTGGCGAAAAGTGCATGGGAAGAGGAGGTTAGAACGTGAAGGACTCCCATGTCCACGTTATTGAATGGTGAGGTATGAAATTTCTTGGAGCACTAATCATGTCGGATAGTTTGTCTAGGGAAGGGCGTCTTTTCCCTAGAGCTGTGCCTTATTGTCTAAGAGATGGGGTCTTATACAAGCTTGGTTTGGATGAGAAGATCCGACGTTGTTTGAAGGAAGGAAGCTTCTCTTCTTAAAGAAGCTTTGCATGTAAGAGGTTGGAGGCCATTATTCGTGTAAATCACGGTGAAGAAGATCTTAGATGCATTGTGGGCTTACGTGGAAATGGGAGAAAGTGACTACCAAGAAGACTCCATATTATTTAACTAGAATCATTGTCAGGACATTTGTGGACAACAGCTCTCCTTGGGGTTAGGAATAAGCTGGGTTTGTTTTTTCTCGAGTATGGAGTGTAAAATAAAGCGAGAAAAGGAGGAATAAGCACGGACCAGACTGATCATGCTTCGAGTGTACTCAGGACTCGGTAGGTAACGGGACCCTGCACCAGGACCCCGGACTTAACGGTATCGGATAAGTCCGGACCCCACTCCGGTCGAATGGGATAAGTGAAGGTAACTTAGAAGAAGTGAGTAGGACAGAGGCGGCGCCACGGACGGCCCCGAATGGAAGACGGCATGCAGCAGCCAGACCGAAAGTACTGCCGTGGTCACAGCAGTATTCACGCCCGCTGCATCGCGCGACAAACAGAAGGCCGCAGGCGGAAGCGCAGCAGAGGCCATGTGCCCCTTACGGACAAAGAAAGAGCACCTCCGCTGACTTGGCCACTTCCACGCGAGAGGCAAGGAGGTCATTCTTCCAAGCAACTTCGCAGATCGCATGCTCGCCGACACCCGGCCCTCGGCGTTGTCTTTGTGATCGCCCACACCTCCACGGCCGCCGACTTCGCGAGGGAAGCAACCGACGCCGCCCAAGGAACGGACAATTGGAGCCTCACACTCCAGAACAAGCAGGATGGGGAAGATGGGAAATGAAGGCGGCGGAGGTTTGGGAGCCATGGAGCTTGGTGGAGCGCAACATCGCCACCAAGCGCCATCCCGACTTCGGGCCGTGGGCCGGAGGAGGCGGGGGAGCTGGTCAAGGAATGGCACCGGACGCTTTTCCAGTCTCGACCTTCGGCTGCCGCCCCCTAGTCCGGAGTACGCCCAAGATGTTGGCGCGCCAACAAGGAGGTTCTCTAAGAGCCTCGAGAGGACCTAGAGGTGGACCGTGAGGTCCCGAGGGCGGTACAATCGCCCACGGAGGAAATTGGGGGCGAGTCCCAACCTCTCAAGGCCGGAGGAAGATAGGCGGCAAAGGCCGCCGCCGAAGCTGTGAACGCAACGAACAACCAACGGCCGTTGATGCCTGACTTGGCCGGACAGAGGTGAGGGCAAAGGCTGTGATCATTGTCCATCGAATACCAAGGTAGATCACCTTGGTGACAATCTGGTGTTCCCCGCATGCGCCGCAGAGGAAGGAGGGCGATCGGGAAGGATCATCTTCGCCAGATCAATGTGAAGCTCACAAGCCGAGGTGTGAGAAGCCTCCGCCGCTATCGCCGCTCTTAATTCATGTGGGCACGCGAACCTCCCAAGGAGGGAGAGAAGAGGAACGACCGGGCCGCCGCCACCGGGAGGCGTAAGGGAGCGCAGGAGGTGGAGGCCGCCTGGCCCCGAGCAAGAGGCGGAGGAAGACGATCGAGGGAATCCTGCACTCCATACGTCTGGAGCGGACTCCCCACCGAGGGAAGTGTGGAGGACATCCTGCTTCCTCCTCCCGGTGCCCCACCGAGCACCAACAGGAGGAGGCGGCCCAGATGGAGAGGGCGGCTCGGGCCCGAGACCAGCCACCACGACGGCATAACGAGCCCCGACGGACTGCCGGGACCAAGAGGCGGAAGACGGTGCCACCCGCCAACGCAAAGACTCGGGACGGCTTGCCCGCCAACGGAGTGGCAAGCGAGGAGGCGGAGAAGGGCGAAAGGGACGCCGCCCAAGGAGCGGGAGGCCATCGGGCAGCCCCACCCGAGCCGGCCTGCCTCCGACCGGGAGAGGCAAAGGGTCCTCAACCTCACCCACCCTCCGAGCCCTGTGGAGAAAGAGGGCTAAAGGAATTGGCGCCAAGAGGGCCAAAGAAGGTGAGGCCCTGACCAAGACTCGTGACCTAAGGGTCCTGATTAGGTCCGGAGAGCCCACCGACTCCCGGCTGGTATGGAGGTCCTGATCGAGAGATGCCCGCCCACGACGGACTCTTGGGGGCCTCACTGGCGCCTGTGGAAGAGACACGGCGGTCCTGCCACCGCCATGGACATGCCTGGGGACTCTACGACGGCCGAGAAGACCTGGAGGTGGAGGCAACAAGGAGGCGATGGTGCTCTCAGAGTGATGGAGGCGCCCAGAGGCAAAGAAGGCGAAGTCCCGGCCGCATCGAGGAAGGAAGCGGGAGGCGGAGCGCGAGGTCCGTCCATTCGACACTGAAGGTCCTCCACCGTGAACAAATGAGGCAGCAGGAGGCCCAAGCACGGGCAAGATCTCCGCAAGGGGGAGGCGCAGTAGAGGCGAGAGGGCTGACCGGCCGAGGCCCGCCGCCCAACATCGTCGCCGAGGCTCACCAAGGCCACAGAAGCGGAAGCCGGCGAAGTCGATATCACTATCGACGTGATCGGAACCGTGGAGGGAGACTACTGCAGCTGTGCCAACTCAAGGCCGAACAGCGGCAGTGGAGTGGGCACGGCCGAGCCGTGAGGAGGAGCTGGAGGTCGACCCGGAAATAGGGGACCCTGTGGTGCAGCAGGAGGTAGAAGGGGGCGGTGAGCCGGAGGACAAGAAGGATACCTTGAGCCGCAACTCCAAGACGACGGAGCAGCAGGGGTTCTCAACGAGAATCCAAGACTTCGAAAGGAGATAGAGCGCCCATTGAAGACGGAGGAGGCGAAATACGGCCCAAGGAGTTTGACGCCGCGAGGCCGCAGCAGGAGGTGGAGGAAGCCGTGAGTTTGACGGGATACCGCCCGCCTGAGAAGGAAGGGCGACTCCGGAAAGGATAAACGGAGGGAAGAAAGCGCTGAGGAGAAGCGCCGTCCGCCTACGGAAGTGAGGGGAGTCACCATGGCCGCAAAGAATCAAGTGAGCCGGAACGATGACGGGAGGAGGAGAACGCCGAGCAGCAAAGGCCGCAGGAGGTGTCGGGAGGCCTTTGGTGGCATCGAGGGAGTCCGCCGCAGCTGGTAAGCCCTGCAACGGAGACGGGGCCGGTCACAACATGCCCACCGCCGAGCACCTCAAGGAGGGAATACCGGGTGCCCGCCCATGTGGAGGAGGCAATTCAACAAGTCGATTCCGACTTTGCCTACTACCACGCAGAAGCCCTCAAGGCTCGGAGGTCTTGCGCCACTCAGGTGTGGAGCGGACTCCGTAAGGGCTCAAGGAGGAGCGAGGGAGGAAGGACCCGGGACAAGCACGGGACCCTAGGAGCGCCTGCTTGATGACAACGAAGAAGGGCGAGGGAGAGCAGCGGGAGGAGCCGGACGGAGGAAGGGTCACTGCACCGGAGGTAAGCACTCTGCACCTCCGCACGGAAGGAAGGGAGGAGGGCCCGGGGAGGCCGTGGAAGGGTGCAACCGGGCACTGGAACCAAGGAGGGCTCTGGATGAGCCCGTGATCAAGCCCGTGAGGAGGCAAACCAGAGTTCGTGGTCCGGACTTTGTCCTGACTCCTAAGAAAGGTCAACTCGGGTCCCCTCAAGGAAGTCTGACTTAGAGGTCCAGATTTAGACAGGACACCCCGAGGTCCGGACTGGAAGGTTGGGCCTGTGAGACCGACCTGTGAGGCAAGTCCGAGGTCAACGAAGTCCGAGGTCCGAACCCCTAAAGAAGGCCGGACACGAGGACCGACCTCAGAGGGAAGGCCGGACCTAGAGGTCCTGACCGAGTCGAGACGGGTCCCGAGGTCCAGACTGTGGAGGGGGAGAGCCACCATCACCGCCCCTGCAGATCCATCTCTTGAGGCTCACGCAGGGCCCGCCAGAGAGATAAGAGAGGAGGAGGAGGACTGGTGGCCGTTGTCGGGCCGCCCGTAAGCGCTTCGACAAAACCCTCGGGGAGAGGTAGGGGTCCCGCCTCATGGATCATCAACTGGGTCTTGTGCAGTTGTCAAGGCTCGGCTTTGGGCAGCCGGTGCAAGACGGAATCAAAATATCCGTGGTAGGTTTGCCTAGGTCAAGCGGGCTCGCTTCGGGTAGCCACATTTATCACGGTCTGAGCTGAATACGAGGTTCGATCCCCAAGAGATTTGGTTCGGATTGTTTGCAGTCGCTCCTCACTCTCTCGCCTCATCATCCCCGCCCGGCCTACTTGTCCTCGTGGGCAACAACCGGGTGCAAAGGCTCGGGTGTTGCCCACGGCCCGCCTCCACGCCTTCCAGGATTCCTACTTCTTATCCACCCCAACACTCTCCTATGCCAACTACAACGATCAACTCACTCTACAACGACACACCCATAACCAACTTCACCATTCTCAAAAGAAACATAGTTCATGATCACCGTGACACAAACTCACTTCTCGATCCCCAAATCTAACTCTAGTAACGTCGCCAGCACGCCTCATGCGCACAACCGCTGGGGTGACGGCTAGCTGGTATTTCTCGGCCGATTGCTGGTACAAACACGGCGCGAGCGAGTAGCCAACACCTCGCAGGAGGCCAACCAACAGCAACACAAAGTACATCCAACAGCAATCTTTCACGAGAGGAGGAGCCTGCGTCGAGCGAACCCACCGCGAGGGGCCTCCGACCGAACCCCACCCTTCGCCTTCTCGTCGCTTGGCGGACGACGGTCAGCTGCGCACACATACACAAAGGGTTGCGCCGAAGAGACGAAGAGTGCATGGCAAAGCAAGGTCTGGTGTTTATTCATCCTTCCACCCTCCCTTTTATAGGTGGGGGAGTCGACTGGTCACTCGTGCTAGTTTAATGCTAGGACGACTTGCCAAGTCCAACAATAGGATCCTTGTCAGTCCCCTTGCATTTCATCCTCTCAGCTCGGTCCAGCTCACCTTGACCAGAATATCCTATCTGTCTATACTGCCGCCACTCTTAAATACTCACACTTCCCAAGGTGTGCACCACTTGGGACAAAACGTCCTATTGAAAAGGTCCTCACATCCTCACGTCACGCTTTTGTTCGCCCGGCTTGAAGGCGGAGAATAGGACAGTCCAAGGAGTTTGGCGTCGCGAGGCTGCAGCGAGGTGGAGGAAGCCGAGTCGGACGGGGATCGGCCCTGGAGAAGAGTGGCGGACCTCAGGAAAGGATAAATGGAAGGCGGAGGCGGTGGTGCTTTCGTCCGTTCGGGAAGCGAGGAGCTCGGCTCCATGGCATAAGCTGGAGCTGGAATGCGACAGGAGGAGGGTCGGCGGCGCAGGCTGCGAGGAGATGTCGGAGGCCCTTTGGTGGCATCGAAGTCCGCCCGGGCTGTTAGTAAACACAGCAGCGGAGCAGGCGGTGGACATGCCTGTTCTTAGGGCACCTCTGGCGGAGGAATCTGGGTGCTCGGGCCCATGTGGAGGAGGCAATTCAACAAGTCGATTCACTTTGCCTACTACCTTGAGCTCCTCAAGGCTCTGGAGGTCTTGCCACTCTGGCGGTGGCGGACTTCGGAAGGGTCGGAAGGAGGAGGCGAGGAGGAAGGACCGGGGCAGCGACCACAGGGACCCTAGGCTGTTTGATGACAACAGCGACAGCGAGAGCGGGGAGGGCGGAGGAAGGGACTGCTTGCAGGAGGTAAGCACTCTGCACCTCACTTGCGGAAGGAAGGGAGGGGCACAGGAGGCCGTGGAAGGGTGCCAGGGCACTCGGGAACCAAGGGAGGCTCGATGGATGAGCCCGTGATCGGCCAGTGAGGAGGCGGAACCCGAGGAGTGGGTCGGGACTTTGTCCGGACTCTGAAGGCGAATCAGTCAGGCCCCAGAGGAAGTCGGACTTGAGGTCAGACTCTAGTGAGCCGGACCACGAGGTCGGACTCGAGGAAGGTTGGGCCCGGAGGGCCGGACCCGGAGGCAAGTCCAGGGCCCAGGGTCGAACCCGGAAAAGGCCGGGCCCAGGTCAGAACCCGGAGGACACGAGGACCCGGACCCGAAGGCGGACCTAGAGGTCCGGACTCGGTCGAGGCAGGGTCACGAGGTCGAGACTCGGGGCGGGGAGGACCGATCCGACCCAGCAGATCCATCTCTTGGAGGCCAGCTGCAGGGCCCGGAGAAGATAGAGAGGAGGGAGGACCTGAGTGGTGTGCCGTTGTCGGGCCGCGGCCGTGTATGACTGACAAACCCTCGGGGAGAGGTAGGGGTCCCTCGCGGATCATCAATTGGGTGCGCATGATTGTCAAGGCTCGGCTTTGGGCGCGGTGCCAAGGCAGAATCGGGGGCCATCGTGGTAGGTTTGCCTAGGTCACGGGCTCGCCTCGGTGGCCACACTTATCCAGTTGTTGAATCGTAGGTTCGATCCCAAGAGATTTGGTTCGGATTGTTTGCGAGTCGTTCCTCTCACTCTCTCGCTCTCATCATCCTGCCCGGTCTACTTGTCCTCGGTGTGGGCAACAAGCGGTGTTGTGCGTTTACAGGTTTGCACGGCCGCGCTCTCACGCCTTCGAGATTCCCTCCACCCAACACTCTCCTATGCCAACTACAGCATCAATTCACTCTACAACGACACACCCAACCAACCTCTTCACCATTCTCAAAAGAAACATAGTTCACAGACCACATACAAACTCACTTCATTCGATCCCAAATCTAACTCTACCGTAGCGTTCGCGGTTACCGCCTCCCTTGCGGCACAACTGCACAGGGGTGACTAATCTGGGTATTTCTCTCGGGCGATTGCTGTACAACACACGGGCGTAGTCGCGCCGATCCTGAGGCCACCAGCAACACAAAGTACATCCAACAACAATCTTTCACGAGAGGAGGAGCTGCGTTGGCGAACCCACCGCGAGGGCCTCCAGCAACCCCACCCTTTGCCTTCTCGTCGCTTGGCGGCGGTCAGCAGCACACACACACACAAAGGGATTGCGGGAGGCGAATGCATGACAAAGCAAGGTGCGTGTTTATTCATTCTTCCACCCTCCCTTTTATAGGTGGGGAGTCTAGTCACTCGTGCTAGTTTAATGCTAGGCGACTTGCCAAGTCCAACAATAGGACTCTGTCGGCCCCTTGATTCGTCCTCTCCTGTATCCTTTTACACCAATTATTCCATTTCAGTGCAGGTTTTTAAAAGGCTGCAATAATGCTTCCTCTTTCATAAAAATACTGCATTCATTAAGCTTCTGTCTTCTTTTGCAATGGCCGTTGTAAAATGGGTAAACTATCGTTTGGTATAACAGGTCAGCTTTTTGGCTTCTTGTTTTCATAGCAGCCAATCCACCTTCTGCAACAATCCATCTAAGGGTTAATAATGCTACATAAATAGCAAAACCGGCGGAGTATTCATGAGCGATTTTTGCTTCAATGTATTTTGATAGTGCATAATGGGAGGCACCGGCTTTTTGAAAGCTGCCCATTCTTTTTATTGACCACCAATGTACCCTGCGGCACCCATGTTTTTTGTGCACCCATAAATGAATGAAAATTGATTAAAGGGCATGGGTCGGCTAAAAATATCGCTGCTCATATCGGCTACTAATGGCAAATTTGTGGGTGGTATTTGATGCCACTGTGTTCCTTCAACCGTATTGTTGGTGGTAATATGCAGGTAATTGGCTTTTCAGGCAGCGATAAATTTTTAGGAATATACGTATGATTTTATCTTTAGAAGAAGCTGCAATATGAACATTCCCAAAATAACCCGCCTCCTGTATAGCCTTACCAAATGCCGTTATCGCAATAAGCGGCAGTTTCGCCGGGCGATAAAAATTCATGGGAATTTGCATGAATTGCGTGGTGGCTCCGCCGTAAAAACAAAACTTCATAATCATCATTCAACTGCATCAGTTGTTTTACCAACATTTTTGCTTCTTCTAATACTGCTACAAACCAATCGGTACGATGCCCAATTTCAAGGATAGATAAGCCAATGCCATTAAAATCATGTAAACCGCAGCAGCCTGTTCTATTACCGTAGCCGGCAAAATAGAGGGGCCGGAATTAAAATTATGTTTTTCATGGTTGCTAAAAAAAGTGCTGCAATTTAATCAAATA
>MU008227.1:0-92040 GCA_010909165.1 Anthoceros angustus
CAGAGGGCCAAGGAGGTGAGGCTCGGGACCTCGGCACTCAGGACCTAAGGGACTGATTAGGTCCGAGAGAACCAGCGGACTCGCTCGGGCTGCGGTATGGAGGTCCTTAGCGGACCGTGAGATGCCGCTCCCTAGCGGACTTTTGGGGGGCCTCACCAATGGCGGCCGTGGAAGAGACACGGCGGGTCACAGCTACCGTCATGGGCGGTATGCTCTGGTCTCTGGGACGAGAAGACCCGGAGGTGGAAGCCAGGCGCATGGTGCTCCTCCGGGCAGATGGCGGCCAGGAGGCGAGGAAGGCGAAGCTCTCGGCCGCATCGAAGAAGGGAAGCGGGAGGCGAAGAAGTCCACCATCGGCGGACGGAGGTTTCTTCAGGGGTGGTAGGCGAGCCTGAGAGGCACAGGTGAGGATCTCGACCACGAAGGAGGAGGCGCGGCCCGGGGCGGAGACTGGCGACCAGGTGGCGGCTCGGCCCATGTGAGGGCTGGGCCTGAGGCAGCCGGCACTTTTATTCCATGCATAATAATGAGAGCATTGGTACTTTTATGTTGGGAAGTTTCGATATCTTGGCCCGACTTGCCTTTAGGCACTCCTTATCGAATTTGAAGCTTGTGTCCAACTCGGCCTCCCTTCCATGACTTTCAAGCATTTGTGTCCTCTCGAATGGCCTTGAGAGGCTCATCGAGGAGTGGCCACCAACATTTCCATCTCCGAAATTGCGGCGCTCTCCTTCAAGAGGCTTCCAGTTCAACGGCACGAGCATGGTGGTGAGCGAGTTATGTTCGTTAGCAAGGCAGCGTCAACGTCACCCGGCGGCGTCGTCCTCCTCCACAGAGGCGGCCCCTGCTGCGCCTTCTCGGCTCCTTCTCGTCCTTCCTTCTCCAAGCACAGTGGTTCCGCAAGCTTGTACTGGGTGTGCATTCAGGCCTTTGGGAGCCGCGCAAGAAAGCCGGTGAGCCTCGGCCCTTCAAGTCGCCAATATGGCCTCGACCTCCAAGCGAGCAGGCCGACATTGCCCTCACGATGCCTTGGTAGCTTTGAATACAAGACCTCTTGGCTATTGGACTCGGTGCTTAGCACATATTCTTTGCCATCACCATATGTTTGATTATCTCCTGCGAAGATCAACGTTTTGTTCTTCTCGTGATGACTCGACCTTGCTAACGGGCCTTTGGCCTACTCTTGAAGATGGTTACATCCTTCTTTTAAGTGATGTGCTACATGTTCCATAAATGGCGAAGAATCTTATCTCCGTCCAGGCACTTGGTGAAGGGCGGTACGAGCTAGAGTTGGCGGAGGCGTGCCTCCTCACAAGATCTGTTGCTCACAGTGGCGTGGTTGCTAGAGTCGTCCGGACCTCTATGTCTTCTCCGCCCGTGCGGTGATCACGACTTCCTCGACCCACTCCATATGGCCGCTGCGTGGAGGAGTTCTCGCAAGGTGACTCCCTATTATGGCATTCTCGGCTTGGACATATTAATCATGATAAGCTTTTAGAGATGTCTAGGCGGGGATTTATTTAGGGATAAGCTACCACACTTTTCACGGACTCCTCCGTTATGTGAACCTTGTATATATGCTAAACAACGTAGCTTCCCTATCCTACTCTACACACTTGAGACTACTCATATGGAGTTGGTCCATGTTGATCTTTGTGGTCCTCCCGTCCCTTCACTTGGGCGCGCTTTATGACTATTGTTGATGACTATAGTCGCTATACCTTTGCTATTCCGCTCAAGTTGAAGAGTGATTCCTTGGCTCCTTTACTCCTTTTGTCACTATGGGTGAAGCGGTTGCAAGCTTGATTGCATTAGATCGACAATGCGGAGAATTAAATAACAAGCAATTTAAGGACTTACATCTTGAGAGGATTATCCGTCGAGTTTCGGTTCCCTATACTTCAGCGAGAATGGGGTTCTTGAAAAGGCCAGCGGCGATCACGCCATGGCCCGCGCCATGCTAGCGCTCGACTCCCCAAACGGGCGCGGTTATCTGCGGCGTATCTCATAGCGAGGTTCTTTCAAGTCGGTTCTGGCGGACACCCTTTGAGTCCTGGCATGGATATAAGCCTCTTATTACTCATCTTGGTTTTGGTGCCCGCCTATGCTAATATTCCTTCTCGACCGCGACAAGCTTTACTCGTTCATAGTATGGTATTTGTTAGCTATGGCGAGGACCGTAAAACTTATAAAGCGGTTGACTTGGATACCCATGCTATTATATATGCCATGCTGTCACCTTTGATGAGGCTCGGTTAGCATGCTCGTTACGAGTCCATGGATTACCGGCTCCTTGAGGCGACCGCGCTTCTTAGCCGGTGACCTTATGCACGAGTTTTGACTCGGCCCTCATTTTCCGGACTCGGTCTGACATCCGGCCTCTTCACCTCAAGCAGCACCTATACCTATTCACCTGCCGAGAGGGGAAGATGAGCAGGCCATTGTTGATCCTTATGAAAGCAGGCTTTGGTGCTCTTAATCCACAAGACCGAGACATTTCACACTCCACCTTCTCCCGTAATACTTGATCCATTTTGGCGGTATCATGGAGCGTAAAGTTTGGGCAACGGTCCAAAGTGGCCAAAAGACAAACAAGTTTGATTTTTTTGGCTAGGAGCAGATTGAAAGAGCATGCTGGAAAACTTGAGAATCTTAAAGCTGGAGTTGTAAAATATTGTTAGGAAGTGAGAAGGATATCCCAAAAGAAGAGCAGGTCAAACGACCCAGACGAGCGGTGGGGCGGTCGAAGATTGGTAAGGGTGACTACCATCGTGAGCTGCCACACTCGCGGTGAGGTGAAAGAAGGAGACTACCACGGTGGTGGCGGACTACGTGGTGACAAGATCTCGGCGAGCGGAAATTAGAATAGGGGGGGAATATCTACTATATATGCTCACCGATAGTGGAATATATAAATAGGACTAATTAGAGGGGAACATATTTAGAGGAGTGAGCAGGGCAGGCAGGTAGGTAATTTGGATAGGGTTAGGTATTTTAAAATGATGAACCGAATCTAGGGTTGAGCGACTTCAGTGTGATCATCGAGGAGACAAAGCGCCGTTTGTAGCGGCAATTTCCTCTTCGAGTTGGGACGTCTTCACTTCGCGAAGAATTTGGAGCGTAAACACAAGAGGAGAAGGAGAAGCCGCCATCGCCCACATCGTCGAGTCTTTCCACATAGTCTACCCTCAAGAGAGTTCCACAGGCATTGCCACACCCAAAGCAAAGCAATTTCATAGCAACCATTCACAAGGGAGCAACTCGTTTAGGCACTTACGGCGAGCAAGTCCTCCACCAAGCACTCAGCCACATGACTTCCTCTCTACGGACTGCGTTGGCTCACGGCCGCGAAATTCCTCTGTAATGGCAAAGGACTCGATGAGGTGGGCGCAGGCGTGATACTTTACTTTGTGAAATCCTCCTCCTCTTATAGGAGGCCTTCCACATACAACCTCCCTTAGGTGACCCTCTGCGGGTCACCTTTTCCAATTCTATCCTACACTTGACATTTAATGCACGGCACCTAAATCTATTATATGATCCTTGGTAAATTCTATTCTAGTAACTTCACCTAAGATCATCCTTAAAGGATGTCGTTACATCACCTATCCTTCTATTCTTCTAGCATTTATGGTCTTTGACCATATCTAGTCTTCTTCTTGGGGTGGGGCGTGTTGTGGATTGGCTCCCTCGCCTCCTTTGCTCTTGTCCTTCCCAGCTTTGTCATCTTCCTAATGTGTGGGCAAGTACAATCTTCCTTCCATCTCGAGGCGGCGTTCCTCTGTCCCCCAATCGCGCCCCCTCAGCGCACCTCGCCTTTTCTCCCTCCGCCGCTGGTCGCGCCGTCATCGGCACCCTACGCGGTGAGTCGCGGACTAGGGTGGTGACTACCATGGTGATCGGCCCTTTTCTCCTTCTTCTCCATCGGTGAGGACTTGGTCAAGATCTCCATTGCTCTTTGCCTTCTTTGGTTGTCCATACCTATCATGAGCATTCTCAAAGTCTTCCTCATTGACCATCGGATCTCCTAATCCTTCGGGCCTTTTCATCTTGGGCTCCTCTTCCAGGCCTTCCCTTCGTGGGAGGAACTTCTCACTCCCCTTCTTCCTTGGGGTCGGACCCGTCCTTTCTCCTCGGTGGGGTTGTCTCCCCACCTCTCTTATTCCTGGGGTGTGTCTACCCCGGCTCCTTCACGGGGCCTCGCGGCTCCCCCAAGCCCAGCGCGCGCTTGCCCTACCCGGTGTGGCGGACTACCGGCGTGTGTCTACGGTGGTCTGGCGGACTAGTGGTGTGGTCACCCTCTGGTGGTGGTGACCCCGGAGGGGCTGTCCCCCTCCTTGCTCTCCGCCATCTTCCCCACAGGCGCTGGCTCTCTTCTCCACCTTCTCCTCAGTTCCTCGGAGTCCATGTCACTTGATGGCCTCATCAAAATCAGGCCTCCTGCACTTTGCAGCTCCTTGTCATCATCATGAGGACCCAATGTCCTCCTCTTGGGCCGTAGACTTCGTTGTTGGCCTTCAAAATCTATTGTGGAGGTGAGCCCCAAGCTGTAATCTGCATTTGGAGATCATCAATCTCGTGGGCCACTCTCCATCCTCTTCTACCTTGTAGGCGTCCCTTGAGGTGGTCAATTCCCACCTTGACATGGAGGTCACATTCTCCTCCCTCACTTCCATTTGGTTGGCCATTTTGCAGAAGGGCATAAGTCGCCCAAAATCTTTTCCTTACACCGGCATCACATGTGCCACCTTCTTGTGCTCCTCCTCTGGAACCTCCTTTGTTCCTTTTGGCAAGTCTCTCCCTCTCCTCACAAGCACTCTTTTTCGCTCCAACTCTTGCAGTCTTGGTCTTGAGCCTCCGCGCCTCTCTTCCAGTTATTGGGTCCGCAATTCTCTTCCATGTCCGGATCTTGATGGCTTGGGTAGCCATCACACTCTTGGCGTCCATTTGTTGGACGCTACCTTCTCCTAGAGCCTCGTTTTGCCCTTTCTCTTGCTCTAATTGGGCAAAATGCTCCTCATCCTGCCTCCATGAGTCCCTTTGGGTTGTTGCGAATGGCTCTCTTGATGACAACCTTCCCTCTAGGACCTTCTCCGCTCTCCGCTGGTCCACGAGTGTTGGAGCTTCTCTGACCTTCTCGGCTTGGCTGCCTTCGTCGGACTCCATGGCCTCCAATTGCCATTTGGTCCACCTTCCTCCGGCCATGTCTTGGGCTTTCACCTCTTGCATGCCCACAAGGTGCTAGCTCCTAGCCCCTTCAAATCCACATGGTGAGTGCTTCACAAGCACTCGGCCAATTCTCCTAGGGGTCCCAAATTCCACCCTGTTCTTCTTTGGAAATCTCAGCTCCTTGTCTCCGACCATCCTTGGCGGCGAGTCCCTCAGTCGCTCCATCCGCTCTTCCACCCGGTAGGGTGATGGCGGCCGCGCCTTCAGCCTCCTTCTCCTTCCCCTCCGCCGTAGGCTGCACCTGGCGTGGGTGCTGCCTACCGGTGGGCTCTCCGGTGGCGCCTACCACCTCTGGTGGTGGGCTTCCACGGTGATGCCCACCCTCTTGGGTGGGCGCCTCCCTAGGGGTAGGCTGGGTGCCTCTTCCCTAGGCACAGATGGTGGGGACTCCCCACCCTTGGGCGGTAGTCCTCCTCTCATAGACTACCATTGGCCTTCCTTGGCGGTTCTTCTCCTCTCCCTTGCTCTTGTGGAAAAGGCCCACTCGGCCTTGCCTCTCTTCTCCGCCCTTGCTCTAGCATGCTTGTGGAGTCGACCTCCCTTGTCTTCCTCAATGCAAAAGGCAAGGCCTTTCCAAGCTTTGGAGATGGATTATCTCAGAAGGATGCCATGCATCTTCCAACTCCTTGCTTGTGAGAAGCCCTTGGTTTCCCACAAATGCACCAAATAGGTGCTAAGGTAGCAGGCCTTGGCCTTCCTCATCCACGAATTTGGCTTGAGGAGCTTCTCGGTGGTGGATGTAGGCCTCATACATGATGGTGCCCCAATCGGCTTGGCTCCTCTGAAATCTTCCACAAAATTGGAGGAAGTTGGTCTTTGAAATAAGTCCTCGTTGGTAATTACCAACCCCAACACAATCTTGCAAGAGCCTCCACTTGACTCCTTGATGCTCTCATCTTCCAGCCATTCTTGGCATGGGCCTTCACTCCTCCGTCCATCATGTCGAGGACTCTTGCGGAATGTCGGAGAGGGCCCTCTTCCCTCCATTTGACCTTTAGGAGAGCAATTCAGCTCTCCTCCTCCGGTCTCCATACACTGTCGAATGCTCCGGTCCAGCAGCGGATCGTTCGAGCATTCCTTTTCGGCAGGGCTGCCTCGATTGATGGAGTTGATGAAACTCCTCAATCAACTCCAAATTGGTGTAGGCCCATTGGCGGTACACCCATCCAATTGGATGTTATCCTCCTCGCCCATTAGAAAATCAGCAAATCGCGGGGTTAAGCTGCCCAGCAAAGCAAGTGAATTGGGGCATCTCGACCTCACCCCCTCCGGTGGCGTAGCCTCCCTTCTTCCTTCCTCCTCGAGGAAGAGCCCTTGGCAGTGCCCTTTGCCTTTCCCTTTGAGGCATGGCGCCCTTCACTTTCAAGTGCTTGGGAAGTAAGTTGCTACCCAATTGACAACCTCGGGCTCCGCTCCCAAACGCTCCTCCTCCTCACGGCAATTTTCAAGTAAACCGGTTGCATTAGGATTGGTTCCGATTCTTAGATTTCCACCAGAATTCTCCTGCGCGTTAGTTGAGATGGTCACGGCGTGCCTCCTCAAATTCCTCCTCAATTTGATAGATGTCCCAACCTTTCTCGTTGGCCTCGGCACCCGCAGTTCGCTCCTTCTTCTCTCCTCATCGGCGAGCTCGGGGCGCGCGACTCTTGGTGGCCTCCTCATCCTTCCTTCCTCACTCTTCCCAGGTTTCCTTCCTCCTCCAGCCTAGCGCCTTAGCTCCCTCGCTCTGCACGGGTCTTGGAGTTCTCCATTGTCGTGTCCTCATAACATACCGTGGGAAAGAACTTCTTGGTGGGCGACCCAGGCTTGTGCCCATGAGGCGAGCCAAGCAAGCCCAGGCGAGGTTGCATAGGAGGATGGGAAGATGAGTAGAAAGTTAGAGGTGTGGAGTGTTGGCGGGCCCGAGCCTAAGGGAATGAATCCCAAATGCAAGTAAAGCGCTCCACAGGTGAGAAGAGTGGTCTTAGAGGTAGGGACGAAATTGTGGTCGGGGGTCACAGGCGCCGTGATAGGCTCCTATTCTTAAGCGGGACACACTGTGTTATGTCGTTGTAAGTCGGATTGGTGATTTTTGAAGCGATTCAAGTGGTCGTTCTTAAGAGGAGTGATGAAGCCTTGCTGGTTTAAGCGAGTTGTGTCTGGTGGCGTCGGTCGCAGGCCTTGAACTTTCACACAAGTCTCATGGGGCCAAACCCAAGCGTCACGGCGGCATGGGATAAGTGTGGCCGCTATAGTGGGAGGACCTCGGGAGTGCCCCGGGTTTTCCCTACCACATATCCTGCGCGTCATCGTCATCCGAGACACCTCTGGAATGAGATCCCCTTTGATTTATAGTTCAATCAAGCTGGCTACACCACCACTGCTGCAGGTCTTTTCCACGCCTTCAGTGTTGCCCCTTCAGAGGGAGATCCCCTCACTCTACAAGAGGCATATTCGCGACCTGATGCAGCTAAGTGGAAGTTCGCTATTGATGATGAATATAATTCTCTTATCAAAAACAATACTTGGACTCTAGTAAACTTGCCGAAAGGCGTCCATCACAAATGCAAGTGGGTTCTCAAAACTAAATTCCGGAGGTTGAACCTCGATTCGCTATAAGGCGAGACTAGTGGCTAAGGGTTATAGTAAAGAGGGAGTGGACTATCGATAAGGTTTATTCACATGTAGTCAAGCCTGTGAGAATGCTCGGCTTTATGTGCCGAGCTTAACTGAAATTTATCACTTGATGTTTGTCTGCTTTCCTTTATGGTCATCTCGCAAGAAGAGATCTATATGGATCAACCAAGACTATGAAGATGAGCAATACCCAAACAAGGTGTGTAAACTTATTCGTTCTATTTACGGACTAAAGCAAAGCCCACGCTTATGGTATGAGAGAATGGACTCTTACCTCAAGAAGATAGGTTTATCCAAAGTGAAGCAGACACCAATATCTATGTACTCAAGGATGCTCCCTTGTCTGGTTGCACTATATGTTGATGACTTAGTTATTCCCGCAACAATATTGAACTAGTTAACAAGATTAAAGTGACCTTAGTAAAGAATTCGAGATGAAGGATCTCGGCAAAGTTAAATATATTCTTGGTATGCATGTACATAGAGATACCATCGGTGCTATCTATCTCCATCAAGGAAGATATGTGGTATGTTAAAACGCTTCAATTTGGAGAATGCACGCGGCACCACACCGGCGCCAGAGTTAAGCTTTCATCCGCTACATCCACAATCGAACAGGAAAAGAAAGAGATGGAAAATATTCCTTATCGTATGGGAGTTGGTACTCTCATGTTCTTGAGTAATCGACTGACTGATATCTCAAATCGTAAATGCTATTGCTCGCCTCGTGAGAATCCGGAAAGGATCACGGGTTGCTCTCAAGCGCATCATGCGGTACCTCAAGGGTACTCCAAATTATGGCCTGCTTCAAGCCTAGCGGAAAGAAGCATCCGCACATGCTTTGTCGATGCATTGGGCTTGACGACACAAAAAGTATCTCGATATTGCTTTCTTGGCTCCACTTGTTAATTGGTCTTGTAGAAACAAGCTGCAATATCACTTTCATCAATGTAATCGGAGTACAAAGCACTCAAAGCCACGAAGAGGTGAATGGGAAGAAAGCTATGTGAAGATTTGGATATGAAGGGAAGGCCAATGTTGCTTAATTGTGACAATATGTCACCATTGCTCTTGTCGCTAATCCGTCTTTCATGCGCACGAAGCATATTGAGATTCAACACCATTATATTCGTGTACGAGAGGAATTGTTAAGGTACGATGTACCCACGACAATACATGACATATGACAAAATCCTTGCAAGTTCAAACACTGCCACGAGAAGGGCTTGGATTGGTTGATATTTTTTGAAGTGGACTACCACACATTTGGTGAGGCGATCTTATCTCGTAACGTTCGTTACTTGAAGTTGTGCTATTGTAGACCGCTTGCTTCAATCTTACTTGACCGGTGACGATCGGTGAGTTGAGTTTAGTTGAAGACCGTAGTACTTATACAATACTCCAGCGGCAAGTGATTATTAGTTCTTTGATTTAGATAACCCAACTTGTCTGAGAGGGAGAGTTAGAAGTACAGACCGCGTTGGTTAGGATTTTGAAGGCCAACAATGAGATGTTGCGTTTGGCCAAGAGGAGGACATTGGGTCCTCATGATGATGACCGAAAGGTGCTACAACGGGTGCAGCCAGAGGCCTCCGATTTTGATGAGGCCATCAAATGGACTCAGGAATCGAGAGTCGAGATGAGGAGGGCCGTAGCGCCAAAGGTGGAAGATGGCCAAGAGAAAGGAGGGGGACAGCCCACCCTCACAGGGGTCAACCTACCATGGTGACGCCTACCACGGAACGCCGGCACCGTGGTGAGCAGCCCACACCACGCGGTGGTTGCCGACTCGAAGGTGTGAATGCTGGGCGAGCTGGGGAGTCGGGCCGGAGGCTGGGGCAAGGATGAGAACGGGGGTCCGAGGCATACCCCTCGGAGGAGCAGTTGAGGTGATTGCTGGACCGCTATCTTCTCCCTGCCGAGAGCCTCCGTTTTGCCCTTTCGTTCTTGCTCTAATTGGGCAAAGTGCTCCTCCGCCTTCTGTCTCCATGAATCCCGTTGGGTTGTCGCCCGAATAGCCCTCTCTTCAGCCTGCGACACCTTCCCTTCCAGGACTTTGCCCGCGCGCCGCTCATCCATGAGGTCGCGTTGGAGCTTCTCTACAGCCTTTTCCAGTTTGGCTGCCTTCTCATCGGACTCCATGGCCTCCAATTGCCATTTAGTCCCTGCCTTCCTCCCGACCATGTCTTGGGCTTTCATCTCCTCTTGGCACGCCCACAAGGAGGCTGCTAGTTCTCTAGCCCCCTTCAAATCCACACGGCTGAGTGCTTCACAAGCACTCAGCAAGTCTCCTAGGGGTCCTAATTCCACCTCCTTCTTCTTGGAAATTTCCAGCTCTCCGCCTCGGGCCATGTGGCGGCCTTGGTCCCTCCTCGCTCCATCCGCTCTCCCACCCGGCGCGGAGATGGTGGCCTCGGCGCCCCGGCTCTCGCGTTCTCCTTCCCTTCCCGTGGCTGCACGCCTTCTGGCGTGGGGTGCACAGCGGTGGGCTGCTCCCCCCGCGGTGATGCCTACCTACCTATGGTGGTGACTCTGGTGAGTGCCCACAGGGTGGGCTCCTCCTCAGTGGTGGGGTGCCTCTTCCTAGGCACAAAGGATGGTGGGGACTCCCCACCCTTGGGCTGTCACCCCTCCTGTGTAGTCCTCCTCTCATAGACCATCGGCCTCGGCGGTTCCTTCTCCTTGCTTGCTCTGTGGGGAAAAGTTCCCACTCCGGCAACCTTTGCCTCCATCTTCTCCCTCTTGCCGGCATGCTTGTGGAGGTCGACCTCCACTTTTTCCGCAATGCAAAGGCAAGGCCTTTCCAACCTCGGTGGAGATGGATGACCTCAAAGGATGCCGCATCTTCAAGCTCCTTGCTTGTGAGAAGTCCCTCTGTTTCCCATAAATGCACCAAATAGGTGCTGAGGTAGCATGGCCTGGGCCCTTCCTCATCCACTGAATTCGGCTTGAGGAGCTTCTCTCGGTGGTGGATGTACGCTTCATACATAATGGTTCCCCAATCCGGCTTGGCTCCCATGGAAATCTTCCACAAAAATTGGAGGAAGTTGGTGCTGAAATAAGAAGTGCGTTGGTAATTTACCAACCCCAGCACAATCTTTGCGAGAGCCTCCACTTGACTCCTTGATGCTCTGTCTTCCAGCCATTCTTGGCGTGGGCTTCCTCCTCCATCCATCATGTCAACTCTGCGGGAATATCGGAGGGTCCTCTTCCCTCCATTGACCTTTCGAGGAGAGCAATTCGAGCTCTCTTCTCCGGTCTCCATACACAGCCGAATGCTCCTTTGTCCGCAGCGGATCCGTTCGAGCATTCCTCTCGACAGCGGCAGGCTGCCGATTGATGGAGGTTGATGAAACACTCCTCAATCAATTCCAAATTGGTGTAGGCCCATTGGCGGCCATACACCCATCAGTGGATGTTCTCCTCTTCCTCCTTGCACAAAATACTAAATCTCGGGGTTGAGCTGCCACAAAGCAGTGAATTGGGGCATCAAGCTCGTCCTCACTGGCCTCCCCTTCTTTTTTCTCCTCGCGAGGAGCCTTTGCGGGCTCCTTCCCTTGCCTTTTCCTCGAGGCATGGCGTGTCTTCCTTTCAAGTGTTTAAAGGAAGAATTACTTCCCAATGCCGGTGCTCCCAAACTTCTCTTCCAAACACTTCTCCCCTTGGGGTAGCAACCACACTTCACTGCTGCACGTTAGCCACAGTGAGTCTTTCGGTGCGGTCCTCCTCCGTTGTCCTTCTTCGGTAGGCCGCCCCGATTGTTAGCGCTCTTCCGCCTTCAATTCTATGACCGCACCACAGTCGTTGCTTCCTTGGCGCTCGCTCCACTTTCCTCTCCTGTGGCGTGAGCTCTCCCACTGCTCGCGGCACTCCGCGTTTTCCTTCCTCGCTCACGCCTCGCGGTTGGGTTGTCTCCTTTCGATGGCGCGCCGCCTCCTCCGGCTTGCTCGTGGCGATGGCCTCTCTTCTCGATGATGGTCTTCCTTCCTTTTGCGTTCACGTTCCAGCGCTCGACTCTTGTTCTTGCGAAGTGGAAGCGCGCAGCGCACTTTGCCCCTTAGATGCGCCACACGGCCAACCCTAGATTGGGTTCATCATTCCAAAATCCTAATTCTATCTAAACTACCTATTTTCCTATCACGTTATCCTAATTTCTCTAATTACTCTATATATTTATTCCCCTATTGGTGAGCATATATAGTGGATATCCCCCTCTATTCTAAATTTCCTTTTTTGCGAGATTGTCAGCCTACCACGGTAGTCGCGACTTACCGTGATGCCTTCTTCTCGACCTCGGCGTGGTGGCGACCCTCTGATGATACGACCTACCGACCTTTGGTTGCCCTCACCGCCCAAATGCGGGGTCGTTTCGACCCGTTTTTCTTCCTGGGATATCCTCTTCACCTTCCTAACAATATTTTACAACTCCAGCTTCAAGATTCTCAGAAGTTTTCCTGGCATGCTCCTCTTCAATCGTTCTTAGCCAAAAAAATTAAGTTCGTTTGCCTTTGGGCTCTTTTGGACTGGTTGCCCAAACTTTTGCGTTCCACAGCAGTATTCAACCTCTCCTCAGTGGGAGTCAGAAGATGGCTTGGAGTTCCTGACGTTTGTTCCGAACAGCGATATTAGCCCGGCACCTTTGATGGCGCTCCAAGCCAAGGACAAAAGAGGTGGTGTTGCGGGGATGACTGCCATTGAGGGGGTTGCTTACTTGCGGAAAGGAATGCTAAATCTACCAACATATGTCAATGTTGAAGAAGAACAATGGTGGACAATGTTCTGGAAGGATCAGGAGGAGATTGCATGTATCGTAGACAACAATATTGGTCTTGTGCTAGAAAAACCATGGAAGTGAAATGCAGCGAACGCGGACGCAATTCATCCACCTCCGATTGGAAGGGTTGTTGTTCTAGATGAAGCATTGTTGCGGGAAATTCCCCAAAGGGACATGTACTTAGGACCCCACCAGGGTGCTGATCGTCAAGGACAAGAGTGTGAAAGGATGAATGGGGATATCATGGAGATAGAAAAAGGCATGTTCATTATAACGCCTTGTGAGGGTGACATACACATGAGCTTTCGGCTCGCAAGGTTGTGGAAGTCCATTTCACACGATCCTTACTTACTTGTGCATTGGTGGAGGACCACAGGCCACGAAGGAAGTATATGGCGGAAGTCATCCTCGAGTTGAGAACGAAGGCCGTCACCCGAAAGGAAGAGGGCAAACAACACAATCCACCTAATATCACGAAGTTATTCGTTCGGAAAAGCAGTTATCGTTTATTATGGGTTCAAGGAAACATCTCTGTGCCGACAAGAAAGCGATCAAAGAAGATGAGTGCTCTGAGCCCACCTCAAGCCAACCCCAGATGGTGTAATGGACAGCGATGAATCAGGCGACGAAGCCGACATATCTGGCGGGGAGGGACTCGAGTCAGGCGAGGAATGATCGGAATATGTGCCTTGTTCCGTAACGGGTTTGCAAGGTGCCTTGTCCACAGCCACTCGGAGGAAGCAACTTTGGTTCATTTTGTAGGTTCGCGTCCATGATCGTGTGCCCGTCGGCAAATGACTAGTCCTCTAAGGCCGGTCGCGATTAAAACTTTGAAGAAGTGAGTCCTCTGATTGGCATCGAGAAAGTCATTCACGTTGGGCGCCTGCCGCTGCCACGGACAAGTCCCTTGGGCGGACGTGGGCGCCCGGCGCCCGGATCAGCGGTTCTTCCGTTCGGCGCCGCCCTATCTTGTTGTTCAAAACCTCGTCCACCATGTGCATATATGGGTGTATAGCAAGAGTATACATATGTGCATTCCCTCAAAGGGGCCCCGGTGGGTGCCGTGGTCATTAAGCGGATCCTAATCGTATCGCATGGTCTAAGGACATGGGCATCGTTTCTAGCAAAAACAATGCTCGTGATTTGGCGGACCCTTCACTGTCTGGATGTGTGCCGTCAGCATGTCTCGTGACCTTACATGCCATCTTCTGCGGTGTATGCTCAAATATGGCACTGTCGATACCCATCGAAAACCTGTTTGCATATATTCAAGCGCTTCATGTATATTCAGCCGCTTCAAATATTATGGTGTTTAACCATGCAAACAGGCTCACCTGAGTAAAGCTTGTTAAGGATGTCGGCTCTACAGGCGTCCCCGAACTCTTCATCAGCACATGGTTGTGACCTCCAACTTGGGCTACCATCGCACACCGCTTGGCAAGAAGTTACTCCGATTTTCATTGAATTGGTGGTGGATTCATCTTTATCAAACTCCACATCAAAGTCATCATACCCAAGTGGATCCGTCGACACTGGGGGCTTACACGGAGAAGTTGGGAGCTTGCGCAAGTGGGGCAGGTTCGGCACTCCATTGTCTACACTCTAGCTCCTGGAAGGTGTTGAAGGCCATTCGGTCTCTCTCCAACGGCAAGGGGCTTCATCACAGGCCACTTCATTATCTGATAGGTAGAGGTCCCCATTGGCAAGATATCGAGGGGGACGGGCTCGAGAAACAACGACACCAACACCGGCTTCATCAACAACTAATGACAACAAGCAACGGCATTAGGAGAAGGCATTAATACAAGGATTTTTTTTGTAATTATGAAGTACCAAAATAATGTATTTTAAGGAACTCACCTTTGGAAGGAGGAGCTCCCAGATTTTTTACAACAACAATTTCAGATCTGACAATTCTGGTCTGCACATTGAGGGATTCAAATATGGCATCGGCATCTTCGGCTTCATCAGCAACGAAATACACTGGGCTTCCCGGATTTCTAACAGACGAGTTGCGGAACATCGTGGAGCGGCATCTGTCGACGGGCGGTGAAATTGTGGCTCGGCCACAGCCATCGGCAGCGTCGCGATAAACTAAGGCACGCTCGTGCGCCGCATGGGTGCTGAGCTCAGAGCGTTCACGGCGCGGGCCGCGGTTGAACCTCCTCGGGCGCCATCTACGGGTCTTTGGCGGGTGCTCGCGCGAGATCTTGGCTGCACCGGCAACGATGGGTTATGACCGTGGTGTGCGGTGACGACCGGCTGCCTTGAGCCCACCAATGGGCGTTTATGGGCAGTTATATTTGGATAAGCCTATTTTCGGCTTATCTTGCCCCCCTATTATTCATTTTATTTTTTTATTTAGCCATTTTCTGGTTATTTGTTTATCTAGCTTTGATTAAGCCTATTTTCCCTTGCTATTTCAGCACTTAGTTTAGGCTTATTTTCTCTTGGGTTATTAAACTATTAAGTTAAGTTTTGCTATATAAGCTTAAGTTTTTAAGACATTTTCTTAGGCTGATAACTTTTGTTTTAATGGGAGCCTACGTGTGTTTTAGGCCTCATTTTAAAGCTAGTCTTCACCCCTGCATTCATAGTGAGTGGGAGTGATGAAATATATATAGTTTAGGGCACTATTCATTAGGGCACCTTTACTTAAACATCAATTTAGATCTAGGGCATAAAGTAGTTACTTAATTAGTTGCTCTAGGTAGTTAGTTGTTATATTAGTTGCAACTACCTAGTGGTTACAACAACTTATGGTTGTAACCACTTAACCACCTAACCACCTAGCCTATATAAAGGCTTGTACTCTTTACTTTCTTAATTCAATTGTATTGTAGCACTTCTGCCTAAGAGCTATTGATTCTCATCACAACCTATCGGCGTAGGTAGGCAACCTACCGGCGTAGGTATTGTGTTCTTTTGACAGACCTGAGACTAATAAGAAGAAAACGCCTCGACTGAGCGCTCCTCCCAGGCCATGAATTTTTCAGAACGGGAGAGCGGCGCCTCTGATCTGTGTGCGCGAAGATTAAAGCGGCTTAAACACTGTTTATGATATGTAGGTCCACCATTGGTAGGAAGCAAGCGAAGACCCGTCGCTCATAGACATAGTGCTATCAGAACTTCACAGTTAAGCGCTCTATACTTTGATCAATATCGAGATGGGGCACACGAGTTACGGATCGATGTCGAGATGGGGAGCTGCACGAGTTACGGATCGATGTCGAGATGGGGAGCACGAGTTACCGGATCGATGTCGAGATGGGGAGCACGCGAGTTACGGATCGATGTCGAGATGGGGAGCCGCGAGTTACGGATCGATGTCGAGATGGGGAGCCACAGAGTCATTTGGTTGCACGGCACGGTCCTTGGTTGGATTCTGATATCATCTATTTTTTTTTCCTTTTAGAAATTCTATTTTCTAATTAAGAACTCTAGATTAGGCTAGCATTTCAGACTACCTAAAAGAGTATTTTAACAATGCAAACCTTTCGATCTAGATTTGCTTGCTTTTAACTTATGCGAATTCTAAACTATTTGCTTTTAATAAAGAACACTTAGATTGACGAGACACAAATCTAGAGCCCTTGCAGCCCATCATGTTCTTGAGAACCTGTTTCTTTATACAGAAAATGATCACAAACACTGAAGACTCACATCTTGGATTATTGAAATCCTCAATGATCTTTTGAAGTGAATTTTCTTATCTTTTTTTTTCTTTTATAAGATGTATATCTAGGACCATTGGAGTCCCTCATACTCTTCAGAAAAGCACAAATCTAATTTAATATGTTATTTCCTTTCCTCTCTACTATCAGAAACAAGGAAGAAATAACTAGCAAGTCCATGGAGGATCATTGCTCTGATACCAAGTTAGAGATGCCATGCGGAAGCGATTGCCTAGAACATGCTTTCTAGCAACTATATTAAGAGTTATATTTAAGGGTCCATAGGTAGGCCTTTTATAGCGGTTTTACGAAGGGGTGTGTCCTTTCAATTAGCCTATTAGTTAATTAACTACTATTTATAACTAGGTCTAGTTAGACTAACCAAAGTAACACAGAATCACGTGGTCTGCCTTATTTCCAACTATGCATGCCTCGTTTTTGACAGCTTGGCCAGGAAAATTCTTACACCGACATTTACAATGCGCTTGCACTATTTATAACTCGATAAATTTGTATAACATTTTACAATGTATTTGCAATGAACATGCCACATCAGCAATTTCACTAATATATAACCTCATTAATGACATAAATCAGGAAAAGGTCTCTTCCACATATTTACAACGGCATTTGCGACAAGCATGCCACATCAGCAATGTTACTAATATATAACCTCATAAATTACATAAACAAGGAAAAGGTCTCTTCCACAATTTTATAACAGCATTTGCGACAAACATGCCACATCAGCAAATAATATATTTATTCATGGATATTGGCACATAGTGACATAATTCATGAAAAAATCCGGCTTCTTCATTTTACAACCATAGTTACGACGCATGTGCCACGTCAATAAATATACAATAAAAATTAGTAATTCTATAATATAACATAAATCCAAGAAAATATTTTATAAAAATATTTGTAATAAATTTGCTATGTCAGAAAAAACATTTATTTATAGATATTATAAATTTATTTATAGATATACAACCACATCTACAACAAACATTTTTACAAGTACCGTTTACAACATCCTTTACAAACAACATGCCATGTCATTATATATTCAATAAAATGTAGTTTTATTAACAAATAACCTCCCCTAGTTTTCTAAATCAAAAAGAGTTTATGCATAATTAACAACGTCATGTACAACGAGCAAGCCATGTCAACAAACCCCTGTTGTAAAATCCGTACCAACATGCCATGTCAACAAACCCCTGTAAAATCTGTGCCACATCATATTAATTAGGAACCCTTGTTGTAAATGTTCGAAAAACTTACAACAGGGCTTTGATCTGTAATAAGAGTGTTGTAGTTTCCTCTAACTAAACGTAGACCCATTTGTAAAAAGTAGCCCCTCCTTGTAGTGTACGTGGTCGCTCGCTCTGTCTTTGTGCAAGTAGCGACTGGCGGACCTCGCTCTTTTTCAGAGGAAGGCCACACCACTTCATGTTCCATTCCTCCGTCACCATCAAGGATTGGAATTCGACGACTAGCCATTCGTCACCGCCGCCACCGTGGGCAGACATTCTACATATGTTGAAAGCAATTTTGGTTTAGCAGTACTTGGCGGTTTCGACGACGATCATGACCTTCCTGTTGAGCATGAAGATGTTGTGGATGTAGTGGAAAATCCTCCTCGGCCTCATCCGGTGGGAGATACATCTCCACATTACCTTGTCCGATCGCGAGAAAGAAGGCCAAGCAAACAATGGTGGGAAATCCTCCTCCGCCTCATCCAGTGGGAGATACATCTCCACATTACCTTGTCCGGTCGCGAGAAAGAAGGCCAAGAGAACAATGGTGGGAAATCCTCCTCGGCCTCATCCAATGGGAGATACATCTCCACATTACCTTGTCCAATCGCGAGAAAGAAGGCCAAGGAAACAATGGTCTAAACCAGATGTCCATGGTCCATATGGTGCACATTGTCAGGTCTCCATCGACGATGAATACAATACGATGGGAAAAACCCTTATGGAATCCTGCTCCTAGAACATCGTATGCGGGAAGAACAAATGCGGAAAACATCGTATGCGGGGAAGAGAAAAAATCACGGGAAGAACATCATGTAGGAAGAACAAATGGGAAGAACAACGCATGCAAGAAGAACAAATGCGGAAGAGCAAATGAAGAAGCTTCTCCTTAATCTTTGTACTCTTCTTGTGCAAAAAAATACGTCTTATTATTTATAATATTTTTCATTTATGACACTTCACTTCTCCTTAATGCTTAATTTTCTTACTTTCGTGCAATGTCATAGCTGCCAACTACTTGCTGGGCAGGGCAGGCTCTCATCACCGTGCACAGGGTAGACCACAGCAGAGCAGTCTAGAGAACATGGTGTTCTTACCTCCGTACTAGATCATAGCTGTAGTAGTTTCTAGAGGTACATAGACGGACTGTTAACAGCACTAGACCAGGTGCTTTCCATGCCACGTTTGATGGTGGTGGGGACTCTCCTAAGCTCTCTGGCCTTTTTCTTCCCTATGCTATTTCACGCATTATTCCACTTAGGGCCAAGCAAGGGCTTGATGGAAAGCTCATGCCTTGGCACTCCTCACCTAACCAGGATCAATTGATGGATGATCATGGCGCGAAAAAATAAAACAACTAAACTTCTAAAAATAGCCTTCGAAGGGGCGCTCGTTCTGGGGTTAACACTAAGGTGACAAAATTGTCGGGGCCTAAGGAATTTCAGACATGCACAGGCCAAACAGACGTCAAGCTATTGCTGATAATGTGCAACCAAACTTCATTGTCCAGTTAGTATGACACCAAGATTCAGTCACCAGCAGTATATCAGGCCTGCCTAAACACTTTGCTGTCTTGTTAGTATGTCCACAAGATTCAATCATTAAATCATCCGCAGTATATCCTGCTTGTTTAGATAGGATGACCAAACTTCCACCAGCTGCCGTTCATTCAGCATGCGTGCCACAGACAATGAGAGGTTAGACTTGCTCAGATATGAAGGCTCCAGCAATTCAAGAGCCTGGAGATCTACTAGCTCTTCCAGCAGCCTGCAACCACAGCTAGTAGAACACATGGGCCAAGTGTTAGAGGCACACACACTACATCACGTAGGGAACTCATGACCAAGAGGTACTCACTGTGCTTACATTGCTTGTGTTACTTACAATTCCTAGCCATTCTTAGAGGCCCTTGAGGATCAAAATATTAAGCTTGCCATTGCTGCTGCAGCTGTCCGTGGGTATTCAAAACAGAATTATCCAGAGATCTTACTCTGTAAGGCATTTTGCCTAGTCTTGAAAAGTCTCCTCTCCAGCATCTTCACAGCCTAATCAAACTGGCTTGGAACTCTCCCATCTAACAGTACCCATGACAGAAGGCTCAAGGGTGCTGAATGTCGGGATTTAGGGCCTAGAAAGCCCCCTACACAGAAGGCCCTAGAGCCACCTGAATGCTTGCTCAAGGTAGCAGCAATCCACCGCCCCTTGCCGGAGTCGCTTGCCAAAAACAACATCTGGCAGTAATCCTCCGGATATAGAAACAAGTTTCCGGGTCGTTTCTCACAGCATAATTAAACTCTCAATCGCGAGAAAGAAGGCCAAGGAAACAATGGTCTAAACCAGATGTCCATGGTCCATATGGTGCACATTGTCAGGTCTCCATCGACGATGAATACAATACGATGGGAAAAACCCTTATGGAATCCTGCTCCTAGAACATCGTATGCAGGAAGAACAAATGCGGGAAGAACATCGTATGCAGGAAGAAAAAATGCGGGAAGAACATCGCATGTAGGAAGAACAAATGCGGGAAGAACAACGCATGCAAGAAGAACAAATGCGGGAAGAGCAAATGAAGAAGCTTCTCCTTAATCTTTGTACTCTTCTTGTGCAAAAAATACGTCTTATTATTTATAATATTTTTCATTTATGACACTTCACTTCTCCTTAATGCTTAATTTTCTTACTTTCGTGCAATGTCATAGCTGCCAACTACTTGCTGGGCAGGGCAGGCTCTCATCACCGTGCACAGGGTAGACCACAGCAGAGCAGTCTAGAGAACATGGTGTTCTTACCTCCGTACTAGATCATAGCTGTAGTAGTTTCTAGAGGTACATAGACGGACTGTTAACAGCACTAGACCAGGTGCTTTCCATGCCACGTTTGATGTAGGTGGGGACCTCTCCTAAGCTCTCTAGCCTTTTTCTTCCCGCTATGCTATTTCACGCATTATTCCACTTAGGGCCAAGCAAGGGCTTGATGGAAAGCTCATACCTTGGCACTCCTCACCTAACCAGGATCAATTGATGGATGATCATGGCGCGAGAAAAAAAATAAAACAACTAAACTTCTCAAAAAATAGCCTTCGAAGGGGGCGCTCGTTCTGGGGTTAACACTAAGGTGACAAGAATTGTCGGGGCCTAAGGAATTTCAGACATGCACAGGCCAAACAGACGTCAAGCTATTGCTGATAATGTGCAACCAAACTTCATTGTCCAGTTAGTATGACACCAAGATTCAGTCACCCAGCAGTATATCAGGCCTGCCTAAACACTTTGCTGTCTTGTTAGTATGTCCACAAGATTCAATCATTAAATCATCCGCAGTATATCCTGCTTGTTTAGATAGGATGACCAAACTTCCACCAGCTGCCGTTCATTCAGCATGCGTGCCACAGACAATGAGAGGTTAGACTTGCTCAGATATGAAGGCTCCAGCAATTCAAGAGCCTGGAGATCTACTAGCCTGCAACCACAGCTAGTAGAACACATGGGCCAAGTGTTAGAGGCACACACACTACATCACGTAGGGAACTCATGACCAAGAGGTACTCACTGTGCTTACATTGCTTGTGTTACTTACAATTCCTAGCCATTCTTAGAGGCCCTTGAGGATCAAAATATTAAGCTGCTCATTGCTGCTGCAGCTGTCCGTGGGTATTCGAAACAGAATTATCCAGAAGATCTTACTCTGTAAGGCATTTGCCTAGTCTTGAAAAGTCTCCTCTCCAGCATCTTCACAGCTAATCAAACTGGCTTGGAACTCTCCCCATCTAACAGTACCCATACAGAAGGCTCAAGAGATTGCTGAATGTCGGGATTTAGGGCCTAGAAAGCCCCCTACACAGAAGGCCCTAGAGCCACCTGAATGCTTGCTCAAAGGTAGCAGCAATCCACCGCCCCTTGCCGGAGTCGCTTGCCAAAAAACAACATCTGGCAGTAATCCTCGGATATAGAAACAAGTTTCCCGGGTCGTTTCTCACAGCATAATTAAACTCTCAGTATCGTGCCTGAAGGGCTTCACTAAGCCCTCTCAAAGGAGCCAATTCTAGCCATAAAATGTGCGGCATCTTCATTCTACACCTCTGCTAAGAATCACTGTTGGAGACATACATGCACGTTGCGACCAGTAGAGAACCACCGTTGAGTACGTCTAAGTTTCACCCTTTTCTCCCATACGAGGGTTTTGAATAGGTTGGCCTGAGACCCTAATTCCACCACCCGCCTTCAGAAAGTCTGCCAACCATAAAACTTCAAGTACTGATTGTCGCAGATGAAAATCCATGCGCCGACGACTATCTCCTAGGATCTGTAGGTGTGGAACAGCAGCAAATTATCCGAAATACACGCAATGTGAAAGAGCTTGACCATCTCTCCACTGAGATTGGACAAACACCCCATATTGAAGCTGTTCATGAACGCCTACTACAAGCTCAGACTGGCAGATCATCACTGTCCCACAAGCTAACCACTTTTCACTAGCTGTCAGCCATCACAAACGGTATCTACATTTGAGGTCCTTTCGTGCTTCAGAGACCATTTCCTGCTAAGGAAGGTGACATTCACCTGCATTTGCCTTTATCTCAGATGCTTGGACTACAACAGCAATTCTCAAGACAAACTTCACCTAGTTTCAGCGGTCAAAACTGGGAATTACCAGATGGACCCAGACCAGGGGAAGCAACGGGCATTGCGTGAGGTTGAAACACTGGGGACTGCGACCTCAATGGAATACGAGGTCGGCTCTCCTTGTTGGCTTCTCGTGGAAGTTTTATCCTAAAATCCTGCTGCCTCAAAGGAAGCCGTGGGGGCAGACTCTGAGCGGACTCTTTCAGCGCAGGCATCTTCGCATCCAGAGTAAGCGGACCACCGTAGAAGATGCACGTCCCGTTGAACCGAAGAGTGTCTGAATCGGTCGGTCCTGGGGAGGCAGTTCGGGCACCTGGCCTTGAAGGACTAGCCTGCGAGGAAGAGAAATTCTCCGAGGCAAAATCGGACGACACTGGCTCATCTGAAACAGACGGTGAAGCGGATGGATCAGGCCAAGCCAACCTTGACCTTGAAAATATCGAGGTACCACATACCCTGCCACTGCTCACCGATGTGCCAGCTCTTGAAGTAATCTTTGTAGCGTCAACAGAAGAATCCCCAGTGGTATTCCAACTTCCCTTCGTCTCCACCTGAGATGCTTTAGCTAGATCATGATGCTGCTGTGGTGCCAGATCATCGGCACTCTCGCCACTTGATGCCTCATAACCATCACTTGCAGCAGTTAAGTCCACCCACGAACTACCCTCTGCACCGAACATAGAAGACCCTGTAGTGTCAGGAGTAGGTTGCTTCTGCTTGGTAGACGAAGCAAGAACCATCAAAGACAAAGGCACGGCTTCCTGCTGACTACTTAAGTTTGGCGCCGACAGGACCAGACTGCTATAGGGCACAGATCTCTCTGTGGTCCGAAGAGGGCTCAACGTCAGGTCATTAGCACCAGAAAGTGGGCTGTTCACAACACTTCTAGGGTGCTCAAATGCAGAATTCCAGTCGCCCCTGCTCATATGAGAAGAAGTCCAGACCGATTGGGATGAATGGCACGAGGTCTCCTCGTTTGCGTCTTTGACTGTCACACGATGGTCATGACTTGTGCTGCTTACCCTACTCAAATTGCCACTGGAGCTGCACTCTAACTGCCCTTTTCCTGCATCCCGACTCGCTACGTACCGCAGGACGGACGAGTTCTCCCTAGCTTTGACAGCCGCCCGCGCGGCCTCATCGGCGTTGAGTTTTGCCAGCTTCCATGCACTGATGCGGACGGGCCGCTTTTGCAGCCGTAGCTCCCGCCCGATTACGTTGCTTAGAGCATCAGGATCCACCGTAGAAGGAATTCTGCCTGAACCAAGATGTGGCACCACCTCGTCCTGATGCTCTACAAAAATCTTGGGTGGTGTACACCAAGCACCCCTGTTGTGGAGACCTAACGAGCTCGAGCCACTGAGAGCAGTGGCAGTTGAACTGGCTGGAGTAGATGGTATGCTAGGAACATCCCCTTCGACGGAGTCTCCCTGGGCATCTGCCTGTGCTCTCATTGCAATCACATACTCATAGGTGGAGATGCCCTTGCGGATGAGAATAATGTGAAAGAAGAGAAGCTCTCCTAATGGAATGGAGGCGACGAAAGACACAGCAGCGCAGATAGCAACAAGGACAGCAAATGGCGGCCTGGAAAAGCTGTTGCCAAGCTTCTCCACAATCTGATGCTCAATACCACGTCTGTCCACGAAGCAACGCACTAATACTGCAGTTCCAATGCCCCACTGAAGATTAAGCAAGACTAGACTGGTCGACATGAGGGCCACAAAGGTCGCGTAGTTCCTCTTGCCGACGCAGTTGTTGAGCCATCGACAATGGTGGTCGAACCCATCGACACACTTGTCGCAGCTGCGGCAATGCTTGCTATGTTTTCGGACCTCCGCATTGCACAGGGTGCAGAACAAGATGTCCTCGTCAGCAACAGGCTGCTGCGAAGAGGAGCGGCCGTTACAGTTGTCGGGACAGACCAGCCAAGTGCACAGCAGGCAGGGCAGACCGGTAAGAAAAAGATATCTACGTCGCGGCTGGGCGGCTGAGGATGTGAGGTCGCCAGCGGGCAGAACATCCCAACCATAGCTAACACGCTGAGCCGGCTCTCCGAAGGCTTTGGTCCGAGAGGAAGATGACAGGGAATGCTGGGGTGAACGGCGGGCAACCTCGGCAGGCAACTTCAAGTCAGACTTAAAAGGAGGAGAGACGAACCTGGCTAAGACACCAGGATCAGCAGGATCGATAGCAGAACAGCGGACATAGAGGAGGAAGACACTGGCAGCAAGGAAGGAGTAAAGTATGACGGCAGCGTACTCCACATACTTACTGCCAAGGAAGGGCGCCAGGAAGACGTAGAATCCAACAGCCAGCAAGAAGAAAGCCGTGATGGCCACAACCTGGAACGGGTGGGCCGGGAGCTGCCACCCATGGCGGCGCACCATCGCTAGCAAGACGCCCTGCCCTTCAAGAGCGAGAAGAACATAGACTCGCTAAGAGCGGAGAAGTCGCCTCGCTAAAAAACCGAAAAGCGTCGAAACAGACAGCACGAAAATTGTCCGACCACTGCGGTATTATTCTGTTTCAAATATAATTTAGGCGTATACGCATACACACTTGGTAAGAATGTGTTGGAGATTTAGAATGGGCACCTAATAAGCTCGAGTATCCAACGGCCTATTAAGAAATGAATTCAAAAAATTAAGAATAAAGATTACTTAGATAACAGTACACTATATAATAAATATTAAAATAATTATGACTTAAATTAAAACTTTGAGTAAAGTTAAGTGGTCTAGTATTTAATACCCACATAAGAAGATAACTTCCTAATTGAGAATCAACTACCTATTATGTAATAACTGCTCATCAACAAACCATTTCAAGCCTATTGGGACCAGACAGCCACAATCAAATAAAAATTTTTGAGTAAAGTTAAATGGGAAAATATTTAATACCCACGTAAGAAGATAACTTCCTAATTGAGAATCAACTATCTATTATGTAATAACTACAATCATGCTGGGTCCGGCAGTCACTAGGCGACCTTGAGTTCGCCAAAGCTGATTTTTTGCACCTAGAGGTATCATTATTTTTTCGTGCCTAAACAGTATATAATAAAGGAAGCAATGTGTTGAGAAGATTACAATTTGTACGGAATAAATCAGCACTCTACGTATCATTATTTTTTCTTGCCTAAAAAGTACAAAATAAAGTCAGCAATGTGCTAGGACAATTACAATTTGTATGGAATTTAGAAATCCATCAGAACTATCGCGGATGGAATTTAAAATTCCATCAGATCAGGCTGCTAAAACTCGGGTAGAATGTTACCCATTTCCCCACCCTCTAAAATCTTTTGGGCCTACGGATAATAACTTTTTCAAACTTAAGGAGGAGCCTTAACGGGGTATCTATCCTAACCCGTCTACCAACTTCTGGTGGGTATTAAAAGCATTTTTTGTGACTTTGGGATTTTTTAATCAAGGGACGCGTCTAGTCATGATGGTGGGGCACTGCCATGCCTACGCCCAGCCGTGCAGGCATGGTAGTGGGGCGCCGACATGGCGGCGCCTTAAAAGAAACCCTAATTTAATAAGTTTTAAAAACTAAACTTGGGACTCAAGTCTTCTAGTTCCTAGCCCCAAGTACTTACCACTTCACCAACTTCTATAAATAATATACAAGTTTTTTTGGCAAAAGATATATAAAAAGTAAAAGAGCTAGCATGCTAGCACCTCATGCCCTTATGGTCCCTCCAAAAGGCGCGGGCATGCCGGCGCTCTTAGGTTTTGTGTGCACACCGATATGCTTGCGTCCGCATAAACACTATGGCCTGCAATTGCAACCACTTATCGTGCACCAATACGCATTATGCCTTATCCATGTTAGACCATGGGTTGCGTGTTTGCGCAAGCAGCAGGTAGCTTCGGTGTTTGCCTGTGCATCAATCCTTTACCATTTTGGTTTGGAAGAAGGTTCAAGCCTACTTGCGTTTTGGCTTTCACAGGTTTGAATCAAGACAACTTGTCTTGGTCAAGCAAGCAACCCCATTAGAAAAGGGCATCCATGTTACACTTTATGTTAAGATTTGGACTCCCCTTTGTTGCAATTATGTTGAAATCTTGGGGTCTTGTAACACTTTTTGGGCCCCTTGTTACAATCAGGTTTGGAAACCAACCCTCCACCTTGTTACAGTCATGTTACAATTTTGTTACAATTATGTTGCAATGTAGTGAGAGGTGGTATGTGTCCCCTCTCAAAATTTCAATATAATTGCAATAGCCAAAGTGTAGCGTCTCTTGTTACAGTTTTGCAGGCTTGGTATTGAACCTCCTCCCCATCTACATTAACCCTTGCTTTTACTCCCATATTTTGCCGGTGCTATCATTGTAATATGTGTACAGGGCTGTACATGTATTCTACGTGTATGCTTTCATAATATAACACACTTATTTCTATAGATTGCGGCGTCACCATCAAGTGAGAGGTGTGCGTCGTCTCTTCATAGCAGGGAGCTAGGTACATATGGAGGGAATGGCAGTGTCCAGCAAACACCAAGGCCGACTGTGTCGCAACAGGATGGGTAGGAGAAAGAAGGAAGACCAGCCGGGGGGAAGCGTGGGGTCCTACATGTGTGCCTAATGTTGGAAAACAAACGTTGCCCTCAACGGGGGCAGGCTGACATGGGAGGCGAGAAGCAGAGATGAGGCATCTGTCTGTGGGATTCGAGAAGTAGGCAATTGGTAGGCTGACGGCATCACGGCATGGTGATGAGGGGGAAGAGAACAGGGAGGTGGAGGAAGAGGACGCAGAGGACAACGAGCCCGTACCGAACTTTGTACTAGACACATACCTAGCAGAGTCTAAGGCCAAGGGCATGGACTTGCACACTGGGGCTCCTGTAGAGGTGACGCAGGTTGTGGAGAAAGGAGGAGGCCGGAAAAGGAAAGTAAGAGAAGTGCCTTGAGAGCCGAAAGGGGGAGAAAGAATAACACGGTCGAGGGCTGTGCCGGCAAACAGGACATTGACAAGCACAGAATCGGTGGCAGGGAGTGGGCGAAAACAAACCCTACTAGAAAAGAGCAGCCTATGTTACACTTTATGTTAAGATTTGGACCCCTGGATGTAACACTCATGTTGCAATTTTGGGGCCATGTAACACTTTTTGGGCCCCTTGTTACACTTTGGCTTGGAAACCAGACCACGGCTGTTGTTGCAATCATGTTGCAATGGTGTTGTCATTATGTTAAGATGAAGTGAGAGGTGCTTTTGCCCTCTCTCAAGATTGCAACATGATTGCAACATCTAAAGTGTTACAAGAGAGGTCTTGTAACACTTTTGTAGGCATGGTACCGAACCTCCTCATCCACCATTGCCCTTTTACTTTTGCCCTATGGAATACCACGTTTTTGCTTGGTAGTTACCATCGATCGCCCATCAATACGACCACATATAAATACGTATGTCAATACATCCTTCACACTATCGCATATCATCTACGATAATCAGCTGTACTATATTATTTTAGTACTATCTGACCATATTCAATTTCATATAAAGAAGTTTGTATATCAACGATGTTACGTGACGATTACCTTTGGTACATATTCATGATACGATACTTTGTATTTACTATTTGTGTAAATTGAAGGCCCTTTATACCCCTACTTTGTAGCATATCTTCGCATGGGTTTTTCCCATGTCAATATCCATGACTTCCTGCGGTAGCACTTTATCCCCATCTATCACCTTATTGTGACGATCACCGTGGAGGTTATGGCCCAAGATTGTACTATCTCACGGAGGCAATTTGGTGTCTTGTAGGCTTATGCTACCTCCATCTAAGGACTTCCTACTCGTCGTGTGCACCTCGAAATCGGCCCTCCGTTCAATTCGCAATTTTCTTCTTCCCCTCAAGCGTTAGAGGCAAGCTTTGCCCTTCCATCAACTTCCTCCACGCCTTTTGCGCACATTACACATACAAACCAACATGCCCATCATGAGTTATCCAGTTAATGGGTTTCGACTGACAAGGCTCCATCCTTACCTTTACCTGCGGTCCCTCCTCTTTTCTTCTACCCTTCTTCTTGGACATGTTCCTCTTCCATCCTCGTTCTTGTTTGTCGCAGCCCGTTGCCCTTGAAACACTCGCCCACCGCGGCTCTCATGTCTACCGAAGGGATGGTGTGGCGACACATGGTGGAAAGAGGAGAGGAGAGAGAGGAGGAAGCAAATGTATCTCTCTCATTGAGATGAGGCTTGGGGTATTTATACCCTCCAGCAAGGCTCCCTAGGAAGCTCCACAAGAAGCCCCTAGGAAGGAGCACAAGAAGCTTCCTAGTGATTAGCTTACTAAACTAATGATAACTTAGACTAAGTGTATTAGTCTAAGTACATTGGGCTTTAATACCCTTACAACCTCCCACTTAAAGGCCAATTTACCTTCGTAGAAGAATGGACTATCTCATGCCCATCGATGTCCGAGCTTGTGCAAATTGCTCAGAGAGTCCCTTGGTAAGAATATCTGAGGTTGGTGGTGTGAACCTTGACAAGTTGTACCCTCTTGTCATCCAACACCTCTCGAATGAAGTGATACTTCACATCCACATGTTTAGTCTTCGCATGAAACTGGATTCTTTGCCAATTGGATAGCACTCGGCTATCACAATGCAACACGGCGACTCAACCTTGATCCCCAAGTCTCCCACTAAGCAGCAAGCCATATGGCTTCCTTGCAAGCCTCGATTCTTTGCAACATACTCCTCTGTGGTAGATATGGTGCACGCAAGCGAGATCGCCATGAGGGCCCCTCCGTGCACATGAAGACATAACTGATGTGGACCTCCTTTTGTCCATATCCCACATAATCGGCATCTGTACCCAACCACATGCATCTTCACTACCAAAACATATGCACAAAGCTTTTGTACCATTCGGATACCTCATAACTCCTTTTACGCCTCCCAATGCTTCTTGCGGGTTTGACATAAACACTAACCACTCCCTGCAAAGGCAATGTCGGGACGTGTAGCAATCATTGCATACATC
This sequence comes from Anthoceros angustus, assembly GCA_010909165.1. Classification (NCBI taxonomy): domain Eukaryota; kingdom Viridiplantae; phylum Streptophyta; class Anthocerotopsida; order Anthocerotales; family Anthocerotaceae; genus Anthoceros; species Anthoceros angustus. The sequence goes on from MU008227.1 coordinate 29,180, forward strand.
AAACTCCCTACGGTGATGAGTATGGGACCTTCTCCATTTCTTTGTCCTCCTCGAGCTTGGGCAATCCTCGCTTGAAAGTTTCACATATGGAGGCAATGGACCCAATGGCTTCCCTTCTCCATGTTGAAGCGTTGAAGCACCTGTTAATGTATTAAAATGCGAGACAAATAAAGCGGCGCTTATGTTTGACGATAAATATATGGCTCGCCTCTCCCAAGTCTGTCATTTCAAAGTGAGCATTCAACTTTGACTTCAACGAAATCTCATGATCTTGTTTCAATTAGCATATCATCCACATAGAGGATCAAAATGAGCAAGCTTTGATCCTTAGCTTCGTATAGAGGCAATGATCCTCATCGCTACGTTTGTAGCCTTGAGAAAGCATAAATGAGTGGAACTTGTGATACCACTCTCCTGTTTCAAACCATAAAGGCTCTTCCTCAACACGCAGATTCTCTTTGCCCTTCTCAACAAAACCTTCTGGTTGCTGCATGTAGACGTCCTCTTGAAGGTCACCATGCAAGAATGCCGTCTTAACATCCATCTATACAAGTTTCATATCATTCTTAGCAACCAAAGCAAGAACACATCGCAAAGTTGTCATTTTGACTACTGGTGAGAAAATCTCATCAAAGTCAATGCCTTGTTGTTGCTTGAAACCCTTAGCGATCGTGCCTTGTACTTTGGTTTGCCATCAAGGTATGACCTTCATCTTGTACACCCATTTGCGGTGGTGCCTTCTTATCCCCAGCAACCAACTCCCAAGTTTGGTTCTTATGCAATTCATTTATGCATGGCCTTCTCACACTTTGTTACTCATTGACATGGCCTCTTTGTAAGAAGAGGGTTCCCCACAATCTCGGCACATAATCCGAGATGGATCATACTCGAGGTCGTGTAATCTGCGACCTACGAGCCAGCACCTCTATAGGAGCTTGTTCGACTCTTGGTTCATCTACGGTGGAGGAATGTGCTCCACATTACCAGTTATCAACGCCCATGATGATCATGTCCATCTTCTTGGAAGATCACCCTTCGCACCTCCACAGTTGGAGTAGGCTTCCTGCATCTTGTTCTCATTGAAGAACACGTCGTTAGTACGAACAACCTTTCTAGCCTCGGATCCCACAAAGCGGTATCCCATCTCACGGAATCACCAAGAAAAATACATTTCTTGGACTTAGGTGCCAACTTGTCCCGAAACTCTTTTGGAACATGGCGGTATGCCTCACAAACACTCGCGGATGCTTGTAGGATGGTTTCTTTCGGACCATAGCTCCTCGGAACACCTCATCATGACCTTATTAGGAGATCATTAATAAGATGAACTGCAGATGAACCATACAAAACCCATTAGGCAATCCAGTTTGACAACAAACTACGCATCCTCTCACGAATGGTTACATTCATCCGCTCACCACACCATTTTGTGGAGGAGATCGGCGCTCAATTCTCTTTTGATTCCCTTGGAATCACGGAATGACCGAAAGCAAACATACTCTCCACCATTATCGTCCTTAGACACTTTGGCGGGGATTCTCTACAAGGGTGACAAATTTACAAACACCGTCGAACTTCATCCTTTTCCTCAAAGGATAAACCCACACCTTGCGTGAGAAATCATCTATGAAAGTGACAAAATAGGAGGCCTAATGATGATGAGGCATAGGTCCACATACATCACGTGAACCAACTCAAGAGGTTTACTCCTACTTTTACCTCTTGTTCGATGTGATGATTTTTGCATTTCCCATATAAGCAGTGCTCACACATCGAGAGATCGGAGAAGTTAAACGAGGATATAACGAGCGAGATAAAACCTTCATTCCCTTCGAGACATATGTCCTAACCGGCAATGCCACAAGGAAACATTTGGGCTGCTCACATCACATGATCTTTGGATGTTTACAAGTGAGTACAAAGTGCCACACTTGATCCACGAGCTAACACAAGAGAACCTTTGGAGATCTTCCAAGAGTGATCCCCAAAACCAGTGGTAACCGCATCATCCAAGCATCTGCGCTAATCATGCTCTTTGTCAACGGAACATGCCTAACGTCCTTGACATGAATGAAGATCCGTTGTCAAACTTGAGTTGCACATCACCCTCGCGCTGCGATGCATAGTTATTTCCAAGCCTAACGCATCCTTTCCTTGTAGCATCATCGTGCTAAACCACTCTATGAGGAGTAACATGGAAAGATGCACCGAATCAATTATCCAATTGCGAATAAATGACTATCCACGGTACATTAATTGTATGCATTCAAGTAAGAAGAGATAAGGACATCTCCGTCCTCAATAGTTTAACTCTTCCAACCGACATTCTCGCCTTCTTGTCGTCCGCTTCTTCTCTTTTCCTTGGTCCTTTTGAACTTCTCGCACTCTCTTTTAGTGACCCCTTTTGTGACAATAGTGACACTCCACATTCTTGTTACGACTACGAGATTTTACGAGAGAAGCTTCTCCGGTTGCTTCCCCTTGCATGGACCTCCCTCTCACTATGAGGGCACCTTTGGAACCTTTGGAAGGTTCCATGTTTTCCTTCACCTCCTCAGTTAACAGGCTACCTTCTACATTTACAATGGTAAGACCACTAGCAGGGGCAGAATTACTCAGAGCTGTACGAAAGGTGTCCCAACTCTCTGGTAATGTGACCAACAGAAACATAGCTCTCACGGAATCTGGGAATGTGATACCTTGAGATGAGAGCTGGCTGAAAATGGTATTGAAATCATTCAGATGATCGGACATCCTCGTCCCTTCCTTCATCTTCAAGTCCACCAGCTGTTTCAACCAATACACCTAAGAAGCCGCACTTTGCTTCTCATACAGGTCACACAGCTTCTGCCACAGTTCGTAACTTGTGGTCTTATCTTTCACATTGAAGTACCTGTTTTGACAATGTTAGCATGATAGTAGATCTAGCAAGCTCATCCAGTCCCGCCACTCATCTGTCATACTATACGGTTTGGCCTAACAACTTTATGGGCTTGATCGCTTTTTACGCACTAGAACATTATACACTTGTTCTTTCCGAGCGGGAAGTTAGTACCATCTAACTACCGATGATATTGAACATGATGGCGTTTTCGATGATGAAGACATCATGATTCAAAAATCGATCTGGATCACTCACTCGCCTTGTCGGAAAAGTCAAAATTGTTTTGTAATGTAGAAGCGCAAGTTACCGTTGTAGTAATTATGCCTTGTCTTCGTAGTCCGTATGCACTTTGTGGCTCACTTGTCGGTAGTCCTGGAGTTGAAAATTTCTCTCTCAACCCAATCAACGTTGAGGTCCCACCTTGCGGGTCCCACCGTGCGGCCCGTGTATTAGTTGTTCCGGTATTCGCGAATATTTGGCGAATACTATCGCGTTGCCACCGCCTTATTTGCGGGTTCTTGGCGCCGCGGCTCTACCCCAGTGCTTCGCCGCCCGCTGCGCGCCTCGCCCGGCGGTGACCTCGCCGCGCCGCGATCCAGCGGCGCGCCTGCGCACTGCGCGCCAAGCCACGCGCCACGCGCCGGCGTGCCGGCGCCCAGTGGCCACCGCCTCGTGGCCCACAGCGCCCGTGGCCACCGCGCGCCTTGTGCCGGCCACCGCGCACGCCGAGCCTTGCGCACGCGCGGCGAGCACGGCGCGCGCCAGCGGCCTGCGCCGGCATGACGCGGCACTTGCGCCGCCCCGGCCAGCCTCGCCGCCACGCTGACGCCGCCCGCCCGGCGCCTCGCCCCATGCGTGACCACTTTCGCGCCCGGCGCGCAACCTCGCCGCCAGTCGCGGCGGAGCGGCTGCCGCCCGCGCCGCCAGCGGCCTCGCTGACCAGCGGCAAGCGGCAACGCGCCCGCGGCTCGCGCTCGCGGCAGCGGCTGCGCGCCGCGCCAGCGGCTCGCCCCTGATCGCGGCATGCGCCGCGCCGCCCGTGTCGCGGCGAGCAGCGGCTTGCCCGGCGCCAGCGGCTCGCCCATCGCGGCGAGCAGCGCCGCGCGCGCCTGCGGCCGCCCCGGTCGCGGCAAGCGGCTGCGCCAGCTCGCCCGGCCTAAACCTAAACCACCTTGCCGCGTGCGCGACTCGCGGCCTTGCGCGTTCGCACTGCGCCGAGCTCGCGGCCTTGCCGCGCCGGCTTCGCGGCTTACGCGTTCGCTGCGGGCTCGCGGCCTTGGCGTTCGCGGATGCGCCGAGCTCGCGGCCTTGCCGCGCGCAGCAATCGCCCGCAGCAGCGCGCGCCCGCGCCCGCAGCAACCTCGCCCAGCGCGGCAGCGGGCTTGCGCGCGCCCGCGCCCGGCTTGCCCCGCCGCGGCAGCAACGCGCGCGCGCGCGCGGCTCGCCCGGCGCGGCGGCAGCGGCTTCGCCGCGCGCCAGCGCGCCTCGACCAGCGCCGCAGCAGCTGCGCGCCGCGCCCGCCTTGGCTTCGCCCTTGCGGCAGCGGCTGCGCGGCGCCATCGCCCAGCGGCCGAGCAGCGGCGCCGCGCGCTTGACGCCGCCCGTGGCAGCGCGCGCCGCGCCGCGCGCGCGCTGCGCCCGCGGCCTAAACCCTAAACCCTGCCGCGTCGGATGCGCGCTCGCGCGCTGCAGCGCGCTTCGCGGCGGCTGCGCTTCGCGGCTGCGCCGGCTTCGCGGCCTTACGCGCGTTCGCGGCTCGCGGCGGCTTCGCGGCCAGCCGCGTTCGCGGATGCGCGAGCTCGCGGCCTTGCCACGGTCGCCGCTCGCGGCCTTGCGTTCGGTGCCCAGCGGCGGGCGCTCGCGGCGTTCGCGCCGCGATATGGATCACTGCAATTCCACAAGCTGCGCGACCTGCGGCTAGAATACGCTAGTATCACACAACAAGACCAAAGCTCGATACCGGTTGATGGATCGTGTGGCGGTGATGGTGGAAGAGGAGAGGAGGAAGCAAATGTATCTCTCTCATTGAGATGAGGCTGGGGTATTTATACCCTCCGGTGAGGGCTCCTAGGAAGCTCCACAAGAAGCCCTAGGAAGCAGTAGCACAAGCTTCCTGGATTATTAGCTTCAGCTAACTAATGACACCTAACTTAGACTAAGCGTGTTAGTCTAAGTACATTGAATACCCATACATACTCCTCCTCCATTTTCCTCTTTCGGCCTCCATCCTTTATCACGGTGTGGCATTGCCTCAGCGGGGCTCCTTGTGTGAGTCCATGCTCTTAGCATCAGGGGCGCAGGTATGTGTGGAGCGAAATTAGGCACATCGTCCACTTGACACCGCCTCCCTACTGGCGTCCATGTTCTTTTTAGTGTCCCCGGCCTCCATCTATGCTTTGGCCTTTGCCGATATCAATTGCATTGCATGTTGCCCTCTTAGTCCTCCATCATTCTCTCTCCCTCGACAAGCTGCCTCATGTTAATTCTACTTTTTGCCTTGCCCGACCATGGCTGCTTCTTTGGTGATCCTTTGCTTTACATCCGTCCTCCGCCACCCGCTCCTCCCGGTCCCCCTGCAATTTTTTGGCTGTCCATAGTGCACACAAGTGTGTTACTTCCTGCTGACGGAACAGTCGCCCCCCTCCATGCTCCAGCAGCCGACTCCTCTCCTCCACACACCTTCTTCCTGCCCTCCATCGACGTCGTCACTCCATCTGATGCCAGCGGCCTCCACCCTCCGCATAATCACCTGGCGGTCGCGGGCACCCCTCCACCTCTTTTCCATTATTTGCTTGCTGCCCGCCAGCAACCCTCGTGGCCCACCTCCGATTGACCCCATTCCGGGCATCACGGCTTCCGCAACCACAGGCGATCGTGGTGGTGCGGGCACCTAATATAAATCCACGTAGCATTTCCCCTCAGCTGCCTCCCTCCTGCATGCTTTCTCAAGACAGCGCCTCCCGTCTCCACTTCCTGCTCCTTGTTCATATTCGCCTTTCCCCCATTCAAATCGTTGTGCCTCGCCCCTCTGGCCTCCTTCCTCCCAAGCCCCTTGCCATGCCCGCATTCCTTGATCTCTCGGCGTCCGTCACCACCTCGTGCACCACGTTGCCTCACCGCTTCCTTCCATCGTCTCGGAAAGGCCACCTTAATGAGGATCCATCTCCAATTCAATGTCGTTAAGCAAAATGGTCATTTCCTTGTTCTCCTTGCAATGCTTTTGAACCTCACAGGGGTCTTGTCCTTTAATCACTGTCTTACCATTGTAGGAACTCGGGGCCTGGAACCCCCACTACTCGCGACACCGCCACAGCTGCATGGAAATCGTCCTCCTTCAACCTCCCATACTGCCTCTTGCTTCCGTTAGGGCCATCTTGATTCTCAAACCTCACCACCCAACCAGCATGTCCTCCCTTTCCCCACGGGTTTGGATCCATCCCCCCGTATTTTCCTAGCCTCTCTTTTGCTGCAATTTCATACTTTGATGGCTCAAACTTCCCATTCCTCTTGAGCTCCATCCGAGCCCATTGTCGCGTCTTCTTGGCCAGTCAGTCGGTAGCGCCCAATCCGTGTCGTTGTAGTAGGAGGTCCGTTCCCAAGAGAATGATAGGCTCCGTTGGCCCCGTTTTGTCGTTTCTCACCTCACGTAGTACGTTTCGGACTCCACACACACATTCATCGTTTCGACCTTCTCGTAGCGTTCACCAGACGGGCCAGGCGTGGCCAAACGTTTAAGGACCCGTTCGCGTCCGTATCATTCAAGTTTGTCACTCGTCCCTCTGGTCCGTTCCTCTCACCATTCACACTTCACTCATTATCCTTGGAGAAAATCGCGGGTGGCTGCGCGGTCCGGACCTCCTCCGTCGCTCTGCCAGGCCTCTCCGTCCGGGCTCTACACGCCCTCCGAAGTTCCTCTGGCTCACGCGTTCCGGTCCGTCCGACGCTGGGTCGCTGCTCGAGATGAGCAAGGGTCCCGGGTCGCCCTTCCCTGCACACACCACCACACGTTAGGGTCCGTCACCAGGACCTTGATCGATCTCTCGGGCGCCGGGCACCTTTCGATGACTCGGGACTCACGCTGAAGGCACACAAGGGCTGCAAGAGCAGCGGCATCAACACCAAGAAAGATGCTTTACTTTGCAAGCGGCCTTAGCCCTCTTATACTACGCCCAAGGTCGGCGTCTTTATTACCTATTACGGTGATGGCCCCTCGGTCGCCTGTCGGCCGCCTACTATTTCCCTTATTCCACCTATCTCGCCGTCGGTGGTGGGTGCAGGGTTGCCCAGTTCGCCTTGGCTGGCGTAGCCCTAGCCACGACAAGCTGCGGCGCGCAATCGGATGATCCGCGGCCCTACCTCTCCCGAGACTACTGTTAGGCTGCGCTACCGGCGGCGGCCTGACAACGGCGGTCACCACTAAATCCTCCTCCCCCTCCTCTCTTATCTGTTGGCGGGCCACGGTTCGTGGGCCCTCAGAAGATGGATTACATTTGGTGATTGGTGGCCCCTCCGCTCCACAGTCGAACGAGGTCCAGTCTCGACTCCGGAGTTCGGACCTCTAGGTCCGGTCTTCTCTTCAGGGTCCGGACCTCAGGATCCGGTCTTCTTTCTGGAGTCCGGACCTCGGGGTGGACTCGCCTCTGAGGTCGATCTTGGGCCTTCCCCCAGGTCAGGACCTCGGGGTCGGTCTAAATCACTAAGTCTGGACCTCTGAGTCGGACTTTCTTCGAGGCGGACCTCGGTCGGCCTTTCTTCAGTCAGGACAAAGTCCGGACTCCACGGCTACGTTTCCCCCTCATTTGGACTTCTCAATGGTTCTGCCCAGGTCCTCCCATGTTCCCGGTTGCCCGGAGCCGCCCCTTCTACGGCCCCCCCAGGGCCCTCCTCCCCTCCTTCCGTGGTGAGGTGCGGAGTGCTTACCTCAGGCGCAGCGGCCTTCCCTACGTCCTGCTCCTCCAGCTGCTCCCCCTCGCCGCTGCTGCTGTCGTCGTCAAACAGCGCTCCTAAGGTCCCCGTGGCCGTGCTATCTCCGGGGCCCTCCTCCCTCGCTCCTCCTTCTGACCCATCTGGAAATCCGTCCACCTGCCGTGGGTGGCGCGACACCTCCAGTGCCTTGAGAAGCTCAGCGGCTGGTCGCCGCTTCCTTCTCCGAGGCGGGCGGTATCTCCATGCCCGACTCTGGCTTCCTCCAGGCTCCTTCTTGACTGGCGTCCAACTCCTTGGATCGCGCCTATTCTCCTCCGTCTTGATGAGGCGCTCTATCTCTGCTTTCGAAGTCTTGGATTCTCCCGTTGAGAATCCCGTGTTATGCTCCAGCGTCTTGGAGTTGCGGCTCGGTGTCCTTCTTTGCCTTCCGGCTCTGCCCGCTCCTCACTTCCCTGCTTTTGAGTCCCCTATTTTGGTGCTGGCCTCCATCTCTTCCTCAGCGGCTCGCCGCACTTTTGCTCAGCGCCACTGTTGGCCGTTGGCAGCTGCCGTCGTCTCTCTCCACGGATTCGAATCGTCGGTAGTGATCGATGCGACGCCAGCGCGGCTACCTCCGCGCGCCTTCACTGACCTCGCCCGGCTTGGTGTTGGTCTAGCCGAACCGCCTCGGCCGGTCAGCGGGCGTTCTCGCCGCCTGACCCTCCTCCGCCTCCTTGGCATACGCCCTCCCGTTGGAGGTCTTGAGTGCTTGGGCCTCCTGCGCCCAGTGCCGTTGGAGGTTCTTGGTCGGTCTTCTTTGGACCGTGGGACCTCTCACTCCGGCGTTTTTCCCTCCTCGATTCGGCGAGGATTCCTTCTTCTTAGCATCACATTTGCCTCCACGCTCGGAGGAGCACCATGCGCCTTCTTGTGGCCTCCACCTCCACAGGTCTTCTCAGTAGTCCCATAAAGACCCCAAAGCATCACCAGATCCATATTGTAAAGCCAGGCTGCCCAGCGTTCCTCCACAGCTACGGCGGAGATGCCAGTCGGCTAGGCACGGGCATCTCGGTCCGTTAAGGACCGCCATCTACTGATCCGGGAGGCGAGTTGATTTGGGCTCTCCGGACCTAATCAAGACCCTTAGGTCACGAGTGCTGAGTCAGGAGCCTCACCTTCCTTGGCCCTCTTGGCGCTAACTCCTCTCCTCAGCCCTTTTCCTCCACAGGGCTCGAGGTAGTGATGAAGGGTTCGGGGGCTGGCCCTTTGCCTCTCCCGGTGGAGGCAGGGGCCAGCGAGCTCGGTGGGGCTGCGGCCGGTGGCCTCCGCTCCTTGGGCGGCGTCCCTTTCCGCCGCCTTCTGCCTCCTCACTTCTTGCCACTCCGTTGGCGGAGGCAAGAACACAGGCGCCGTCCAGGTCTTTGCGTTGGCGGCCGTCTTCACTTCGCCGGTTCTGCAGGGTCCGGGGCTCAAGCGTTGTTGTTGTGGTTGGCTCTTTGCGGGCTGGAGGCCTAACTCCGATCTGTGGCCGCCTCTTCCTGCGCCCATTTGCTCGGTGGGGCACCGGAGAGGAAAGCGAGATGTCCTCCACACACTTCCCTAGGTGGCGGCGAGTCGCTCGGGCGTATGGAGTGAATCCCCTCAGTCGTCCTCCTCCGGACCCTCTTACTCCGGTGGGCCAGGCCTCCGCCTCCTGCGCTCTTCCACGCCTCCCGGTAGGCGGCGGCCCCTTCAGTGCTGGGTTCCTCTTCACTCTCGCCGGGAGGTTCGCGTGCCCCACGCGGGTAAAATAAGCGATAGCCGTGAGTGGCTTCTTCGCACCTCGACTTCGAGCTTCTGATTGACCAGGCGGGAATTATCTTGCACGGTCGGTAGCGTTTACGCCATGGAGTCGTGGAGGAACGCTAGATTATCCCCAAAAGGTGGTCCACCTTGGTGAGCATATTCAGGTGGGCGATAATGCCGCCCAGGCGTGCCCTCATCCAAGAGGTCGACGCCAGCCATCCGTTGGAGGACAGCTGCGTTCTGGTGCAAAGGCATGCAGCGGCTTCCACCTTCCCCTTCACCTTGAGGGTTATTTTCTCCTCCTACTTCTCCTGGCGGTAAACCACCCTCGGGACCTCCACAGTCCACCTCACAAGGTCCTCCAGCGAGTTCTTGGATCGGACCTCCTTGTTGGCCCGTTCCCAGCTCTTTCAGGCGTACTCCGGACTGGGTAGGAGCAGCCTTCGAAGGTTCGAGCGGCTGGAAAATGTCAGTGCCACTCCTCCACCCGGCTCCTCCGCCTCCTCCGGCCACGGCCCGAAGTCGGGTGGCGGCGACAATGTTGCGCTCCACCAGCGCCATGGCTTCTCCCACGCCTCCGCGCTTTCTTGGGTCCCATCTTCACACTCCTTACCTTGTTCCAGCTGACAGGAGGCTCACAATCTCTCACTCCTTGGTGCGCGGCGTGGGTTGCCCTCGCCAAAGTGAACCGCGGAAGGGTGCACAGCGATCAAAAGACAACGCCCGAAGCCGGGTGTCACGGCGAGAGAATCTGCAATCGCCCGGCGAAGTTGTTTGGAAGAATGACCTCGCCTACGCTTCTCTCCGTCGGAAATGCTTGGTCGCGGAAGGGCTCTTATTGTTGTCATCAAGCTGTCGAGCGGCTTACTCTGCGCCTGCAGCCACTTCCGCTTACTCGGCCTTCTGTTGCCGCGGTGCGGAGCATGAATACACGCTGCTGACCCTTGGCAATGCTACGATCACAGTGGTGCTGCATGCCGTCTACCGCTACCTACCATCCGTGGCGCCGCCACTCTAACTCCGCTCCAACTTCTAAGTTACTTTTCTTGGCGTGCCCATCCGTTTTGGCCGGGGTAGAGTCGGGACTTATCGATACTCGGTGCATGGTCGGAGGTCCTCGAAGTGGGCTCGGTCCAGTTACCACACGGTCCAGATGCGATCCGAAATGCGGTCGAGATCTGAGTCCGTTGCTTATTCCTCCCTCTCCGCCTTATTTTACTCCATACCTCTGAAAAAACAAACCCGACTTATTCCTAACCCCAAGGGACTCGTTGTCCACACATACTCCCATTCTCATCATTTGGCGTCTCCGCCAGCACTAGGCATAATCTTCTTCACTACACGTTTGACGGGTGGGCAGCGATTCACCATCTAGTTGCGGTGAGCGGACCCATTCGCGTAGACACACTACTGGTAAGGCCCCATCCGCCATATGAAGTGAAGCTTTGCGGGAAGTGCATATGGCGATAAGTAAAGAAGGGCGGATCTCCTCCTTCACATACTCACCTTGCAGTCGGCCGGTCGTGCCATAGCGGCGATTTTGTACGATTGCATTACATGCTGCGCCTCTTCTCGACCTTGGTATGCTGGACAAACCCTTGCACCGGATTTACCTTCTCCGCGTCCTGGCCCGCGGGGATGGTAACTTGAAGTATCCGATCGTGCGCATAGTTAGCTTATTGAGGATGCGTGAGATAAGTCCGTTGGTCTTCTCCGTTAACCCATTGGCCTTGGTTGTATGGCCGTCTTGCGATGAGTTATGCAGTAGTTAAGTCATTAGGTTATCATCATTGAGGAAATGGTTCCCCTATAAACACCCTGCAGCGGGCACCGTGCGGCGTGATGATGTTGTTTACTTTATATCATGCATTCAGCCTAAGACATAGGCTAGAAAGCATAACACAGAGGTATGTATTAATGAGCGGAGAATATCTTAAATACAAAATTGATGTGTCTCTTGAGTTCGTATCTAACCTCTAGTATAGAAACTAAGGTATAAACTATGTTAGGGTTTCATTCCTAACACTCCCACTAAACCAACATGGTTTATACAACCATAGGTTTGAACTTACAATCATTGTATACAATTCATGACTACTCTCAATGGCGTTACGTACTCGGATACACCGCATGGAGCTCACGTCTTCCTTGTATCTTGCTGGATATATTCAGCATTGATTACGCGCACAAACCTAAAGATGAAGACACGCCTGGAGCTTCACGTGCCCCTGCTGAGTCCTCGACACACCAACATGAAGAGAGCTAGCAGCCTGGGAGTGGGGCACGCGGACGGTGCGACACGCCGAGCAAATCGCAAGTAGCACCGCAGGCGCCCTCCCGATTCGTGGCGCCCTCCGGAAGGGCTCCACAATTTTAATTGAGCTGGAATCCTCGAGTCAACCCGACATGACCAACATAGACACGCCGACAACACCACCGACGGCGACTCGGCGTGGAGCTTCCCTCATCATCAAGCGGAGGAAGAGCTCCCACTGCACTTATGCTAGAACGGCAAGTTCTGCCATGGCAACCCCGGATGAAATGGAAGCTCTGGTAGAGAGGAGGTGGCCCGGCAGACAGTAGAAGAGGAAATGAACAAAGCTGCGCCGGACGAAGCCTTCGACGCATAGGGATCAGCAGCGGAGCGGTGAAGCGTGTGTGTGCATCGTAGTCATGCCCCTCTGGGAAAAGCATATAAGGTGGGTTTTCTACCTAATCCTGTTGCATTCCATGTCCGCGTTTTGATTTCAAGCTAAAGCTTCATCCTCCGAGACATGCATCGACACCACTAATCTAAGACTGACCTTCCCTTGCGGACTATGAGCCAGGCCATTCCTCATCGTAATAGTGGCGGTGGCCACTAAGGTGCACACCCTATGTGTGAATAGCAGCGATCTCTGTTTTAGCCATAGACACTGAGATAGTCGGTTGCTTTCTTAGAGTAGGGCGCTTGAGACCTAAAGGCAGCCATGTGCTGAAAATGTTTGGCCTTTGGGAGCCCTTTAGTAAATATGTCTGTTGCGGTGAGTGCTTATGTATTGCACCTTGATAGCTCCTCGTTACGCTTTCGTCCCTAATATAGTGATGGTACAATTCTATATGCTTAGTAATGCGTGGAACACAGGATTAGAAACAAGGGCTATAGCACTCATGTTGTCACAAAGGTCTTGTGATAGGGCCTTCCGAGTTTGGTTTCTTGACTCGAGGCTATCGTTGCCATTCGGTCTCATGCGAGGCATCTGTAGAGCTTTGTACTCCGCCTCGATTGAGGACGAGCAAGTGAAATGCCTTCTTCTGACTCCGGTGGCAGACCACGAGGGCGGCAAGAAACAATATGCCCGGGACTCCCGAGTGTCGGCCGACCGATCGGCATCGGCAGAGATAAGTGTCAATGTACTCCCACTAGATGTATATTGTAGGCCATAGGAGATAGTTCCTCGGAGATATCTATATATCGTTTAACGGCTGCCCAATGCAACCGTCCAGTTGTTTGAGGAATTGGGAAGCGCTTTAAGCGATATCGGCCTCGTCCAATTTGCTAGAAAAATCAAGCAACCCACCAGTAAGGCACAAGACTCATATCGAGATCTCTTGGGACTCGGTGGTGACATGTCATGTGTCAACTTCTCCCCCACAGCTGATGGTGTGGCCACAGGACGAGCCGCATCCAAATTAAACCGCTTCAGGATTTCCTTAAGGTACTTAGTGCAGTGTAAATGTAATCGCTTTGTTTCTAAGAATCAATTCCTAGGCGGTGTAGTTCACCACAGTCCGTCATTTCGAACTCCTGCCGTAACATGTCTTTAACTCTGTCCATCTGGCCTAGGTCATTACTAAGAAGGACACGATCATCCACATATAAGGCCAAGATGACAAAAGCACAGCTGAGATAAAATACATTGGTATCCGGGACTTTGAAGAAAACCCATTACATAGTATTTCATAATACGTTTATACGTGCCCGAGGGCTCTGTTTCACCGTAAATTGTCTTGAGGAGTTCTATGACTTTCTTAGCAGCCTTCTATGAACCCTTGGTTGCGGCATGTACAAAGTTTCCTCGAGTTCACCGTGGAGGAATCGCACACATCCATCTGGTGCACTTCCAAGTTGTACTCTGCGGCCATTGCAAGCAAAATTGAATGGACGGGCTTAACCTTTGGGAAAACGTCTCACCATAGTCTATACTGTGGATCGACTAAACCCCTGCAACTAACCACGGATTTATAGCGTGCAATTGTTCCGTCAGTTCAACTTGGTCTTGAAGACCCACTTACAACTAATGGGCTTTCTTCCTGCTGGTAAGTCAACAAGCTCCCATGTATTGTTTTTAATGACGTATACTCGTCATCTATGGATTTCCATGATGTTCCCCATCGGGCCATTCAGAGCCTCAGGTAAGTCGAGGATCCGGTCTAACATCGGGTACATAAAGATGCAAGCGTTTGCAGTCTGCGAAATCCCGAGCTTGATAAGGTGGTTCCAGCCAATTTTCCCTTGTTAAATGCTTCACGAGTTGGGTACCTAGTCTCGGTGAACTTCATCTAGATGATTGTCTCGTGCGGGATCACCAACATGGAAATCAACATGAAAACACATCATCGAGAACCTTGCATGGACAGCTCATCATCATCCATCGTGAGGTACATCCTCAAAGATCCGTCAATCGATCCAAGTCATCTTGACAGAGTAGGAGCGGCAGGCAAGGTATCCGGCAAATCCTCGATCTGCTCGACTTCATTTATGTTGCCATTAGCATACGGCTCGATCAGGCGTCTCGTGATCTGTCATCGTGGGTGGATCTCCATCGTCTGAGGATATGTGTAAGGAGATATGGAGAAGGATCTTCTTTGAGGGAAGGTGAAAGAAATGGATCAACAGTGGTTTAGGAGACAACTCTTTGAAAGTATAGGCTGCGTGATAAGGTAATCTTGGATGTTTGAGGGTCATATAACTTGTAGGCTTTAGACTCCTCGAATACCCCGAAAGATCAAGGGTTTTGACCTATCATCTAACTTCCCTCTTTTGGCTTCTTGAGGATATAGGCAAAAGTGGAACCAAAACACGAAGATGAAGAAGACTAGGTTTCCTGCCCCAAAAGCCTTCATAGGGTGTCCGTCCTGGAAGAGCTGAAGTGACCACTTGATTAAGGATGTATGTGGCCGTCTGTGACCTCGCCAATTCTTTTGTGATGAGGCCCAGGAAAGCATGCTCCTGGTCATCCCCATCAGCGTTTGATTCTTGCGTTCAGCAACTCCGTTCTGCTGCTGGGTATAAACAGCACAATGTCGAATGATACCAAAAGCTGGAACAGTGATCAAACTTATAACGTGAATTCTCCCGTTATACTAAACTTAACTAATTTTCTGTTTGACGTTGAACCATTGGAATCCAGAAGCAATGGTCTCAAAGACGTCACTTTTAAGCTTAAAGGAAATGTCCAAGTGTAACGGGAAAAATCATCTGTGAGAGAGAGATAGTATTCTCCCCAAGAGACTTAAGGAAGTTTTCCATGATATCGCATGAATGAGCTCTAAGGCTGAGTGGCCCTTGTACTTATTAAAGGGTAGCTCTTTTGGCTTAGATAAGACACATGAGCTACGTCAAGATGTTTGAAACATGTAGGAAGTTGTTCTGTATGTGACGCAGCGACATTAGATCTAGCTTAGTTTTGTTAACATGACCTAAACGTGCGTGCCAGAGATTAGCCTGCAACTTATAAGCAGCAACTAGTGCCCTGACCTTAGACTTGTGGACAGTAACCAACTGATACAAGTCATTAGTAAGAACAGCTTTAGCAACTAATACATCAGGACAGGACTGCCTATATATATAGCACTTCCTGTGCTCAAACTTAAAGCCATACTGCTGACTCTGGACAAGAGCTCTAATGGACAGCAGATTCTTGCTCATCTCAGGTACAAACAGAACGTCAACTAGATGCAAGGCTGCGCCACCAAAGCAGTATGTCCGAACTGTCCCTTTTACCTCCACGCCTCGAGCATCACCCACATACACATTGAGGTGGCTATGCGTTGGAGAACAGTCACGGTTGTTGCGGATATGCATCCACAATCCAGAGGATGTCATTCTTTATAAGAGGCGTGAGGCAAAGCTGAGGACAAGATACTCCCACTCTTGTGTTGAGAACCCGCATACATTCCTTAGAAGTTACATTAGCTTTGGCTTTGGAACTTTTGGGCTCCCCCTGTTTCTTCTTCCGACAGTCCCTTTCCCAGTGACCCGGAATTCCACACCAGTTGCAGTTGCCCTGGCGTTTGGTGGCTCCTCCAGTCAAGGTATGTTTATTCTGGACACCACTGCTGTTATGTTTCTCCTTTTTCTTATCCTCCCCCTTCCAAGGTCCTTTGCCCTTAGCAGCAAATAGGACCTTGTCACCACGTAGGCGACCTCCAGAAATTGTCTTACGACTCTGTTCTTCTTGAAGGAGAGCACCAACAACTTCATTGAAGTTAATGGTGGATGATCTACCAGCTCTGGATATGAGTCCCTAAGAGATGCATTGCTGGACACAACGTCGATATGAGGCAGGAGGTGGCAATGAGCTGGCGTCATGTCCACCTCCGAGATTTTGCTATTGAGCCCAAGCTGTGCTCTAAGATAGCGCAACTTGGACACATGTGCTCCCAGATTCTCCATCCTTCGACGCAAAGCATGGAAAGCATTCGCGACTACCAAATAGTATAAAGTGCGTGTCGACTAAACATTTCCATGCTTTCTTCTTGTTAAGAAACTCCACCTCGATAGCGGTGGTTTCATCCGATCGCGGGATCGCAAAGGCGATCTTGTTGCCCTTCTTCCACTTGTCTATGACATCCGGCGGGTTGTTGTTCACCGGCAGAACAATGGAAGGATTCGGAGAGAACCATCAGCATACTCCCACACGTCGCGGCGTTGAGGTGTGCCTTCATGCGAGCTCTCCAACTTTCAAATCGGACCTGTGTCCCGTCAAATCTATCCTTTTCTTTGAACTCACCTGAGTAGGATGAGCCCAGAGATGTTGTAACAGGAGCAGATGTAGACATTTCGACTGTGGAGATAATGGGCGAGGGGTACGAGTGCGAATAAATAGCCAAAAGAATGGCTCAGAATCTGAATCACTATCTGAATCAAATATGGACATAAACTACAAGTAAGTTATGTGTTACGTGTTGACATGTGAATTAAGCTAACAGGGACTGCAGAGGTGTGGACTAGGGAAGAAGCACGTGAGAGAGGGAAGGTGATCCTAACTCACTCATGCTTTCCTCCGGCTCAGTCTGGCAAGCTCGCTACATGTTAAAGGTAAATGTAGGAGCCTATGTGAGCGTGTCTGCCGAGAAAGCAAGAGGTACGTTTAATAATGAAACGCTACTTCAAAACCCTAAATACCGGAAAACTCACATGAACGAAACTAACAAGTGCCTTCGACCTAGGTGGTGGCGTGGGAGGCACGAAGAGATCAGGTCAAGCGGCAGATTAGTCCAACCAAGCAAGCAAGGCGTGCGTGGCAACCACCCCAATGCACCTTGATCGGGCGCCGATTGGTGGCGGGCTGCAGACTTGCACGCCTCCCGCCTTGATTGATTCCGCCGTTTGATTGCATCCTTTGCCTCCGTGAGCTGCACCAGATTCTCTCGTAGGCACAAGTGTCTCCAAATCTCACGCTAATGGTGAACGAGATTGGGGTTGGGCGATGTTGGTTAGGTTAGGCGGATCATTCGCCACCATAAGCACTTCCCTCGAACAAATTCAATGTCGGAAGAGATTTCCACCAAGAACGGTGAAGTGTTGATGACAAATCGCAACAACACCGATTCTAGCACTTCCCGTATGATGATTCGTCGGTTGAACATGGATTGGTGGAGAGATAAGGGGTTCCTCTCTAATTCTCTCCACGCCTCTTGCGGAGGTGGACGCTCCACGTCTCCACCGCTTTCTTCCTTGCGCGTGCTAGGATTCGCTCCCTATGAGCTTGTACTCGCCTCATAGGAATTAGGATTGGCCAAAACTTGCTCGATATTAAATGCACGCTTGCCCTCAGCCCGTCTCATCCGCAATCCAACCTTGATCGATCGTTATGACTGTAAGATGTATCGATCCTAGATGACCTAGAAAGAGCGGTGTGTCTTGGATTTCTATCCCATCGCCTACCATTCCTTCTAGTCATTTTCTAAGGAGAATAGCTAGAATTCATCTAGCTACAATGGTGATTTCTAGATCAAGTATTCACAGCAACAACTCAACCTAGATACCATTAGACTCAACAACATTAGTGTAGCGGAAGACTCAAGCATCATAGTGCTCTGATACCATGTTCACTTTATATCATGCATTCAGCTAAGACACTTAGGCTAGAAAGCATAACACACAAGAGAGTATGTATTAATGAACAGAGAATATCTTAAATACAAAATTGATGTGTCTCTTGAGTTACGTATCTAACCTCTAGTATAGAAACTAAGGTATAAACTATGTTAGGGTTTCATTCCTAACAGATGTTCTCATAGAGGAACTTTGCCCTTTGTGCTTTGATCCGTCCTTGTTGTGCCTCCACCCACAGTCTGCATGGTCCGTTGCCACGGGATGTACCTCTTGTGTGTGTTTGTGGAGGCGTATAGGACCAGCGATGTCGATGCCCCATTTCTCAAAAGGGTGCTGCGAGTATGGGCAGCGCCATTAGCCGTGGGGTCGGCCTTCGATCCGTGACAAGCATCACATCTCTTCACAAACTGGTGCGTTTCCCCATACATGGTGGGCCACCAGTATCCGGCCTCCAGGATTTTCTTGGTGGTGACTTGTGCTGCATAATGTCCACCACCCAAGCCTTCATGCAACCCTTTTATGACCACCTCCGTTTCCGCCTGTTGAAGGTACCTACGCTCCGCGCCGTCTGGTCCCACCTTGAAGATACATCCGTTGTACATCCTGAAGGGACAAGCGTAGTGTACAAAGGCTTGTTGTTGGGCACGGGTTAACCCGCTTGGAATCTCCATCTCCACGGTACCCGTTCCAGGTGGGCCGTCCTCTCGTCGCTCCTTCTTACCTTTACCTGATTCGCTGTCCACAAATTTGGGGTTCCTCAGACTGCGCTCCTCCTCCTGTGTCTCCACTGCGGCCACCAATTCCTCGTCAGGAAAGTCATCCTCCACGATCCCTTGTCGGCTCCGTCTTCAACCTGGACAAGAAGTCAGCATTTTGGTGTTGCCTCCCTTGCAGTCTCCACCTCAAGGTGAACTCTTGGAGTAGTGAGATCACCTCGCACTTAATTTGCCGGACAGTGCCTTATTCACGGATGTTTGGTAGCCGCCAAGTGATGGGCCTAGAGCCTAAACTGCTGGTTGGAAGGAGAACGTGCTGGTTTCAACCGCGACGTACCATTCCCAATGCCTCTCGCTCCGTAGTAGTGTACCTCCATTTCCATGCGTGAGCTGTCTTCCGGCATAGTAGATTGGATGATCCCTCCGCTTGTCGTCCTTTTGGCTGAGCACTACTCAGTGGCGGTAGAGCGCATCTGCATGGACACTTTACCTGGGCCGGTCGGACCCTTTTGTCTGAATACACATCGGAATTGGGTGGTCAGAGATCCTACGAATGCAGCGTCCCTTTACGGTGTCCAGTCCACTTATCTCTCATTAAATTAACTCCGTTAGCTTACGCTTGGCCTTTCGCAATCTTTGGATGAGCTGGCCTTAATAACTCCATCATGCCATGCGGGAATCCGCGGTTCAGCCCTTCCGGATTACAACCAGGCGTTTGTGAGGCCAATGACCACTGACACTTGTCTTGGTAAAAAGCCCTCTGTCACTTCATGGCAAACCGCTGTTGACCGATAGGGATTACTCCACGAGTCGTTTGGTAGCATTTCTCGGATGTAGACGGATGGGTTTCCCTTCTGACTCAACACTGGCAGGTGCCAGCGTGCTTGTCTTCCTCCATGTACGCAAAAGTCGCCCGTACCCATGAAGTCCTCTAAAAATCCTCAAGACGCGTTGGTCACCATCCGCATGAATGATCCGGTGCCCGCCATCCCAAAGGCGTCATTAGCGAGCCCCACTCCGTGGTGAACGCTAGTCTTATCCCAGTCCGACTCCCTTAGGTGCAGTTGGTTGTAGCCGGAGTATCCATCCAAGAAGGAGTAAGTACCGTCTCACCTTGTCCAAAAGAGTGTCGTCCACTTAAGGGCATGGGGAAAAATTTTCTCAGAGCTGTGAGTTTCCTCCAACTCGGCGTAGACACGGACCCGTCGCTTTCTTGGGCACCACGACGATGCAATTATTACGCATTGGAAGATGATGTCCGCCTCCAAATATTTGTCCAGGACCTCCTTGACCTTGAGCGAGTATTTAGGATTCAGCTGACATCACGAATCCGAATAGGCACCGCCCTCGGCTTCAGTCTATCCTGTTCCTCCCCATCGCCGAATGCCTTTCATATCCGTGACCTTGAAAGCAAACACCTCGATGAATTCCCCCAACAACAATGTGAGGTCTCGCTTCAACTCCGCTAGCATATCCTTAAGTGAATTTTAGGAATCCTGCCTGCGGACCTCCACGCTCTTCCACATCACGCGTGATTGACTGCCTCCCTTTCCCTCGCCACAGCTCGGCCGCCATCCTCCATCCGGGTTCATCCTCACGCATCCCCACTCGAAAGCTCGTCCGAGGTAAACCGGGTCACTTCGGGGTCCGCCACCTCACTGCTCGCTGGGTCTCCTCCCTGCCCTCGCCTCCACTGCTAGCGGCCTCACTCGAACAATTGACCACCCGCCTCCAAAAGTGTCCCTCCCAGAGTCCATCTCTTCTTCGGACCACGGATTTTTGGAAAGGTCATCATTGATCCTCGCGCTCAGTCCCCACTGTGGTTGGAGGTGCACCTCCGTGGTGCTTACGCTTTCCGCAGAGGTGTCCTACTCCGTGATCGCTACTCACCTCCCTTACCTTCGGATCCTACCAATCGGGTTTGAAATGGATCTCCTTCCTTCCGGCAGCCATCCGGGCGAACCCTGGACGCCCAACAGCATCAGACTCATTACCGTCCGCTTGATGACCACGAAGTCCAATGTAGGTGCCCCTTATGTTGGACTGACACCCCTACCGGCTGTCCGTCCATCCCGAGGGTTTTGGTGATGGCTCAAATGCTGTGAACCCTAACCGCCGGTGGGCTCCGTGATGAGGTTGACTCAACTGCGTCCTAGAGAAGTACGCTTAATCACGCATCCAGCGATTTCTACCTGAACCACCGGCGCTCCAGGGTCCGTATGAGATACCACTCTTACCTCCACGTTCTTGGTCTTACAACCCGAGGCGTTTTGGCGTGGCTGTGTCTCCTTGATGGCCCTCCGGACTTCTTGCCGATACTTCGGATTGTCTCTTAACAACTGTCTGAGCGACACCAGGTGCTGTTGGTCCATTATCAAGTCTGCCACCTTAAAGGGCGCGGGCGGCCCCTCCGTTGGGTCGCGTGTCCGTCGTGATTCTTCTAGCGCTCCGCCACCGCCCCGTGGTGGCCGGACCACCTCCGGGTCCTGTCGAATCTCCTCCTGAAGCATCTCCGTCACTTCTCGAACCACATCCGGTGGAAACTGGGGTGTTGCCTTGGGTGGGTCCGCTTCCTCTACTATCGCTTCAGGAGATTTCTTGTCGGGTGATTCCTCTGACAGAGCTGCCCGATTCAACTCGCCTTCCTTGGCTGGCTCTCCCTCTTTCGCGAGAGTCCCGTCCTCCGTATCCGTGGTGCTCTCTCCATTCTTCTTCCTCTTTAACTGCCTTCTCTCCTTTCGCTCCTTCCGGCGGCTTCGGGTTGACACCTCCAGTACCTCCAGGGCCGCCTTCTCCTCCTTAGCCGATCCCGCTTCGTACCACTCCGTCCCAAGTTCCCTTGGCGCCTCCTCCCACTCCGCCAGCTGTGCATCTTCAATCTGTAGCACCGGCGCGGTCTTAGGGTGAGGGGGCGTAGGTGGTCGTGGCTCCCCCGCCGGGGTGGCGTAGCACACCGTCCTTGAGCGAGGGTTCGGACACAAGTCGCCGCCATGTGCCTGCACAGCATAATCTCCCTTGCAGGCGTTCAAAATCCCGTTACCTTGCGGTGGGGTATGGGCGCAGCGTTGGAGTAGTGCCCAGGTTCCCCGATTCAGACCATGGCCGGAGAATTCCCGGAGGTGCTCCCATGCGGTGCTGCATCGGGGGGCGATGCATGGATGGTCCGGCCGCCGTAGGGTACATCGTCTTGGATATCGCGGCCCCGGCGGTGCTTCCTGCACTTGGTACGCGTCCTCCCACTGCTCCTCGGACTCTTCCCCGTAGTCGTACTCCACTTGGTTTCAGATTGGAGGGCGATTAATGAATGCCCATCTTTGGTGGCACACCGCACACCATAGATGGGTCCGAACCGTGGTGGCCGCCTTCCGCCGTTCTCTATCCTTCACCTGGTTGATCGTCAATTCTTCCACCCTCTTCATTACCCGCTCCAGATCTTCCCTCAACCCCGCTACTTCTTTCAAAGGGGTTGGATCAGGCGGAACCTCTCGCGCCGGGGCGGGCATCACGACCTCCTTCTTCTCGACCCTCCGCTTAACTACGGGCTTTTTCTTCTTATTCCTTTGGCGAGGTTCCTCCTCCTCCATAGCATCCTCGGATTCTTCTTCGGAGGCCTCCTCCTCTTCCTCCGAAGTTACCTCAGTTTCATCGTCCTCCTCTTCCGAGGGCTCTTCATCCTCGGATTCCGACCCCCGTTTCTTTTCTTCACCGGAGGCGTCCACTCGTTTGGTGCATCGATTCCTCGTAGTTCTCCTTGCTCGGACCGCCTTACCACGCCCTTCTATGCCAGGCGTGTTTAGCCATTGGCTTGGGCAGTGACCAACCAAGCACCCATGCATGGTGGTGTGGGTGGGGTCGATCGACGTGAGGCACGATTCGTCTTCCAACCTCTCCGTCTTGCCTGCATTCTCGAGCTTAGACAGACGTAGCCTTCTTGGTCAATCCCACGGAACCTTTCCAAGAAGGCATCCTCAATGCTCGGTCGCAGGGAGTGTGGCTACGGACTTCCCTTGGGGGTTAGGAAATAAGTTGGGTTTTGTTTTTTTCGTAGGTCCGAAGTGTAAAATAAGGCGGAAAAGGAGGAATAAGCACGGGCCGGCGCTCGGATGTACTCCGGAGTGTACTCCTCGGAGTAGGTGCGGACCCGGTACCACCCGAGCCACGGACCACACGGTATCGGGATAGGGAGTCCAAACCCACTCCGGGTCAAAAGCAGGATAAATACGCCTTGATAACTTAGAAGTTGAGTCGTGAGTCAGACGGCGCCACGTGGGCCACAGATGGAAGCGGGCATCACCCGAGCCGGGCAGTAGCCTTGGAGGCCGTTATAGCGGTATTCACGCCCAGCGTCTTGCGCAGTAATAAGGCGGAGTAGGCGGGCGCAAGGTGAGTAAGCCATGCGAGACCTCGCGCGATTCACGGGGAAGGCACCCTCATGGCGGTTACTCCCAGCAGCGGCCGGCGAGGAGGTCATTTCTGCAATCGACCTCGAGACAATTCTCGCGGTCTCTTGCGCTCACGCACCGCCCTCTGGCGCTATCTCTCCGAGCAGCTCGGGCACCTTGGCAGCTCACCTTGGGGTTGGAGGCGTGAGCAGCCGTGAGGCGCATCGTGCCAGCCGGCGATCTCGGACAATCGTCTACAGCGGAGTAAGAAGAAGAAGGCGATGGGACCCAAGAAGGCTGCGGAGGTATGGGCGCCATGGAACTGGTGGGCGCAACATTGTGCTATCCGGACTTTGGGCCGTGGGTGGAGGAGGCGGGGGGATTGGTCGAAGAGTGGCACCTAGGCGTGTTCAGTGTATGCGGACATTTGGATGTCACCCTAGTCAGGAGTTCGCCGGAAGATGTTGGCGGCCAACAAGGAGGTTCGATCCAAGAACCTCGGAGGATCCTGAGGTGGACCTTAGTCGAGCGGCTTACACGCCCGGCGAGATTGGGCGTAGTCAGGGAACCTCAAGGCGGGGGAAAGATAGAGGCGGCGGGCGGCGTGAAGCCGGCGCGTAACAACCAAGCGGTGGTTGATGTCGACTGCTGGACGGGAGGTGAGGCGGTAGCCGGATCATTATCCACGGAACACACTCACCAGGTGGATCGCACAGTGACAATTTATTAGTGTTCTGCATGCGCTGCGGCGAGGAAAGAAGGGCTGGGAAGGATCATCTTAGCGTTCGGAAGGCCTGGTGAGGTGCGAGAAGCCACCTCCATCGGGACTATCCCCATGTCGATCCATGTGGGGACACTCGACCTCAGAAGGATGGGGAAGCGGGCGCTCGGGAAGGGCGGCCCTCAGAGCGGAGGCGGGCAAGGCGCCCGAGGTGAGCCCGACCCCTAGGGCCAAAGCAGGTCAGGAGGAGACGGCAGGAGGATTCGGACTCCATACGTGGGCGGACCCCTCACCTAGGGAAGTGTGGGAAGATATCCCCGCTTCCTCCTCTTGGTGCCCCACCGAGCACCAAGGCAGCAGAGTCCCGAGCGGAGCGGCCCCGACAAATTTCACCACCACCCACGACGGCAAATGAGCCCCGACGACTCCGGGGCCAAGAGGCGGAAGACGGTGCCACCCGCCAACGCAACACTCTGGACGGCACTGCGCCGCCCACGGAGTGGCAAGAGGTCAAGAGGCGTGAGAAGGGCGAAGAGACGCCAAGGAGCAGGAGGTCACCGGGCAGAACCCCACCTGAGCCGGTCCTGCCGCCGACCGGGAGAGGGCCGCCTCGAACCCTCACCCTCCGAGCCCTGTGACGAAGAGGGCGAATAAGGAATTGGCGGCCAAGAGGGCCAAGGAGGTGAGGCTCCTGACTCAGACTCAGACCTAAGGGACCCGATTAGGTCCGAGAGCCCAGCCCCGACTGGCCTCCCGGATCATGGAGGTCCTGGCGACTGCGTGAGATGCCCGCCCCACAACGGACTTTTGGGGCCTCACTAATGGCGCCGTGGAAGAGACACTTGTTCCGGCCACATGGACTATGCTCGGGGTCTCTGGACGGCCGAGAAGACCCAGGTGGAAGCCCAAGGAGGCGATGGTGCTCCTCCAGTGAGCTGGAGGCGCCCAGAGGCGAGGAGGAAGGCGTGCCCGGCCGCATCGAAGAGGGAAGCCGGAGGCCGAAGAGAAGTCCGTCCATTCGACAGATCGGATAAGTTTCTTCACCGGGTGAGCAAACAAGGTGCACAGAGGCCCAAGCCGGCCGAGGATCTCCGCCAACGAAGGAGGGAGGCGCAGCAGAGGCGAGAGGGCTCGCGACTGGCCGAGGCGGCCCGGCGCCCAACAGATCGGGCGAGGCTCACCAAGACGGGAGGCGGAAGCCACAAAGATCGACCGCGATCACTATCGGCGTGATCGAACCGGGAGGAGGAGGCCGGGTAGCCGCTGCCAACTCAAGGCCGAAAGCAGTGTAGCTGAGCAAGCCGAGCCGTGAGGAGGCATCGGAGGTCAAGACCCCGAAATGGGACCTCGTGGTGCACCGCAGGAGGCAGAGGGAGGCGGGTGAGAGAGGACAAAGAAGCGACACCTTGAGTTGCAACCCAAGACGACGGAGCAGCAGGGGTTCTCAACGAGAGAATCCAAGACTTCGAAAGCGAGAGATAGAACGCTTCCAGCCTCCGAAGACGGAGGAGAATAGGCGGCAAGGAGTTCGACGTCAAGGCCGCAGCAGGAGATGGCGTAAGTCGAGTCGAACGGGATACCGCCTCGGAGCAGCGACCGGAAAGAGTAGACGGAGAGGAAAGCACGGGAGGAGAAGCAATGGTCCGTCCGGCCAGGAAGTGAGGGGAGCTCACCTCCATGGCCCGCAACCGAAGTGAGCCGAACAACGACGTGGAGGTGGAGAACGCCGAGCGCAGCCGAAGGCCGCAGAGGTAACGGAGGCGCCCGGGACGGCTCAAGGGAGTCCGCCCGCCATACCGGTGCTTGGCCACTGAGACGGGCCACAGAAAGGACGACATGCCCACCGCCAGAGCACCTATCGAGGAGGGAGCGGTCGTGCCCGGCTCATGTGGAAGAGGCGACCGCTGAAGTCGATTCGACCGCCTCCCCTACCACGCAGAGCTCCTCAAGGCTCTAGAGGTCCCGCCACCCCAGGTGGAGGGTGGACCCTGCATGGCCTGAAGGAGGTGCAAGGGAGGACGGACTGGGACAACAAGTACCACCTGGAGCCCTAGGAGCGCCTGCTTGATTTACTCAGCAGAAGCAATGTAGGGAGAGCAACGGACGGGAGCCGGAGGAGGAAGGGTCACACCGGGAGGTAAGCACCAAGACCCCTCATGGAAGGAAGGAGGCTGATCTTGGGAGGCTGCGGAAAGGTCGCGAACCGGCATTCGGGAACCAAGGAGGGCTGGATGAGCCTGATCACCGGCCGATCACACTGGGACCGCCGTAGCCGTGAGCAGCGTGAGAGGCGACCGCTCAACGCGGAGAACTCCAAACGGCAAGAAGCACCAGAGACTGGTCGGATCGTGAGGGAGGAAGTAGCACCAAGTCGCGGCGGTGGGAGCGGTTCTCAACCCTTGCCGGTCGCGATGGCAACAACGCCGACCAAGCAAGCGATTCTCTTGGAGGTAAGAAGGAGAGAGACGCCGAAACCTTCGTGGAGGATGTCTCGCAAACTTCAACGAGAAGGTTCGATGCGAGCCTTATCCAAATTGCTCCAAGGGGTCCTACGGGGACAGCCGCCGCTGGTACCGAGGAAGCACGCCGCCCCAACGCCTCCCGCAACCTTCAAGCATTGAAGGATGCCTTCTAGAAAGATTCCGTGAATTGATCAAGAAGGCTATGTCCCTTGTCCAAACTCGAGAACCAAGGCAAGACGGAGAAGTTGGGATCGAGCATCGAACGGTTCTACGGACCAAGACCCACCCACACCACCATGCGGCGTTGGTTCGCATGGCTTATCCAAGCCAATGGCTAACGTACGGCCGCTGGCGTAGAAGGATGTGAGCAAGGCGGTCCGAGCGGAGAACTACGAAGAATCGATGCACCAACGACGGCCGAGGACGCCCAGGAAAGAAGAAAAAGAAGAACGGGGTCGGATCAAGATGAAGAACCCTCGAAGAGGAGGATGATGAGACCGAGGTAGCATCGGAGGAAGAGGAAGAGGACTCAAGAAGAATCCGAGGATGGAAGAAGAGAAGAACCTCAAGAATAAGAAGAAAAGCCCGTCAAGTCGTGAGGGTGGAGAAGAAGGAGGTTATGATGCCCGCACGGTGCGAGAGGTTCCCGCCTCGACCCAGCCTCCTTTGAAAGAAGTAGCGGTTGAGGGAAGATCCGAACGGGTAATGAAGAGGGTGGAGGAGTTGACGATCAACCGTGAAGGATAAAGAACGGCGGAAGGCGGCCACCACGTCCGGACTCATCCTATGGTGTGCGTGTGTCACCAACATGGGCATTCAAGGCTAACCGCCTCCGCACTGCGTGGAACTGTGGAGTATGACTCACGGGAAGAGTCCGAGGAGCAAGTGGAGGACATACCAAGTGCAAGAAGCACCACCGCCGGTATCCCAAGACGATGTACCCACGGCAACTGGCCATCCGTGCATCGACTGCAAAGACCGCATGGGAGCCCCTCCAGAATTCTGGCGGCGGTGGTCCTGAACTGGGAACCCCGCACTACTCCAACGCTGTCCATACCCCACCCCAAAGGCAACGGGACTTTGAACTGCGGTGGAGATTGTAAGCGTGGCACATGGCGTGCAAGACCAGTGTCCGAATCCTCGCTCGAGGACGGCGCCACGCCACCCCCTGGGGAGCCGCGACACCACGCCCTCCCTAAGGCCGCGCACAGATTGAAGACGACACCGGGCGAGGAAGAGGCCAAGGAACTTGAACGGAGTGGTACGGGAGTCTGCTAAGGAGGAGAAGGCGACCGGAGGTACTGAAGTGTCAACCCGTCACCGAAAGGAGCGAAAGGAGAGGAGACAAGAAGAGGAAGAAAATGGGGACACCCAACGGATACGGAGGACGGACACCATGAAGGAGGAAGATCCAATTTAAGGAAGGCGAAGAATTGGGTACCGAGGAAGTACCAACCAAACCCCAAACGTTAGGAAGAAACGGATCACCCAAGGCAACACCCCGCCCACCGGATGTGGTTCGAGAAGTGGCGGAGATGCTTCAGAAGAGATCCGACAGACCCGAGGTGGTCCTGGCGCTTCTCTCCTCGATGCCCCCACCCAGCAAATGCACAGAAGAGGCGGCCAGGACGGAGTTGGCGGCTCCGGCCCACTCCGCGGCCGCCACCAATCCATAACAACAACAACGGCCGAGTCTCCGACTAACGGAATCAAGAGGCGGAAGACTACCATCAGCCAACGCAGACCCAGACGGCGCCTGCGGCTCTTGCCTCTACCAACGGAGTGGCAAGAAGCGGAGGAGGCAAGTGACGGGGCCAGTGACACGCCTCATGAGCTGGAGGCCACGGCAGCAACCCACCCGAGCTCGTTCTGCCTCCGAACGGAGAGGCAAAGGGCTGCCCCGAACCCTTCATCACCTCCGAGCCGGAGGAAAAGGGCGGAGAAGGAGTTAGCTGCCAAGAGGGCCAAGGAAGAGAGGCTCGGACTCAAAGACTAGACCTAAGGGTCCCGATTAGTCCGGAGAGCTCGGCCCCACCGCCTCCGGATCGCAGATATGTCCCTTAACGGATCGGAGATGCCCATGCCCACGGACTGGCATCTCCCGCCAGTAGTCAGTGAGGAAAACGCTGCTGGGTTTTAGCTACCGTCATGGACTGATGCTTTGGGGTCTTATGACTACCGAGAAGACCCAGGAGGTGGAGGCCACAAGAAGGCGATGGTGCCCTCCAGAGCAGTGGAGGCACCTGATGCTAAGAAGAAGGCGGAATCCTCGCTCGAATCGAGGAGGAAAACGCCTGGAGGCGGAGCGAGAGGTCCTGACGGTCCAAAGAAGACCGACTAAGATCCTTCACCGCAATACCTGAAGGCATGCAGGAGGCCCAAGCACGGCTGAAGACCTCTCGCAAACGGGAGGCGGCTGAAGGAGGCGGAGGAGGGTCGAGGGCGCGGAGAACGCCCGCGACCGCCGAGGCGGCCAGACCAACACCAAGCCGGCGAGGCTCGTGTGAAGGCGGCGCGGAGGCGGAAGCCAGCCAAGGTCGATCGGGATCACTACCGACGCGATGGAACCGTGGAGGGAGACGGGCGGGTGCTGCCTAACAAGGCCGTGTGGCAGTGGCCGGGCAAAGCGAGCCGCGAGGAAGAGATGGAGGCCAGACCCCGAAAATAGGGGACCTCCGTGCACTGCAGAAGTGAGGAGCTGCAGAGCCGGAAGAACACCGAGCCGCAACTCCAAGACGCGCTTGAGCAACACGGATTCTCAACGGAGAATCCAAGACTTCGAGCAGAGATAGAGCGCCCGCCTCAAGACGGAGAATAGGCGCGATCCAAGGAGTTGGACGCCGCCAGTCAAGAAGGAGCCGGAGAAAGCCGTGAGTCGGGCGAGATATCGCCCGCCCGGAGAAGGAAGTGGCGGACCTCCGGGTAAGGATGAACGGAGGGACGAGAGCGCTGGAGGAGGAGCAGAGGCTGCTTGTCCGATTGCGGGAGGCAGAGGGGGAGCTCAGCTCCATGGCCAGCAAATTGGTGGAGCTGCAACCGCGAAGGGAGGAGGAGCACGCCGAAAGCAAAGAAGGCCGCAGGAGGTGTTTGAGGCCGCCTTGGCGGCATCAAGGGAGTCCGCCCGCCAAGGGCTTGGCAAGCGTGGCGACGGAGACCTCAAGCAGGACAACACGCCACCGCCGAGCACCTTTGGAGGAGGGAGTACCGGTGCCCGAGCCCATGGAGGAGGCAATCCAAATGTTGACTCGACTTTGCCTACTACCACGCCGAGCTTCTCAAGGCAATGGAGGTGTCGCGCCACCCACGGTGTGGACGGATTTCGATGGGTCAAGGAGCGAGGGAGGAGGGCCCCGAGATAGCACAAGACGAGGACCTTAGGAGCTACTGCTTGACGACAACAAAGAAAGGGGCCAAGTAGGGGGAGCATGGAGGAGCAAGACGAGGGAAGGTCAGCTGCCTGAGGTAAGCACTGACCTCACCAAGGAGGGGAGGAGGGCCCCGGGGGCCGAGAAGAGGCGGCTCCGCAACCGAGAACCATGGAGGACCTGGGGTGGAACCATTGAGAAGTCCAAATGGGGGAAACCCAGCTGCGAGTCCTGACTTTGTCCGACTGAAGAAAGGCCGGACCCCGAGGTCCGCCTTGAAGAAAGTCCGACCGTGAGGTCCAGTTTAGTGACGGACGGACCCCGAGGTCCGGACCAGGGAAGGTGCCCAAGACGGACCCAGGCGAGTCCAGACTCGAGGTCCAGACTTAAAGAAGACCGATCGAGGTCCCACCGGAGAGAAGACCTGACCCAGAGGTCCAAACTCCCGGAGTCGAGACTAGACCTCAAGTTCTGCACTGTGGAGCTGGAGGGGCTACCAACCACAGAACTATCTCTTGAGGGCCCACAACTGTGGCCCGCCACGAGATAAGAGAGGAGGGGAGGAGGATTTAGTGGTGATCGCCGCTGTCGCCGCCGCCAGTAGGCGCAATGACAGTAGTCTCGGGAGAGGTATAGGGCCCGCGGATCATCCGATTGCGCCGCATGTCGCTAGGGCTTGGCCGCCAAAGGCGAATGGGCAACCCTGCACTCCACCACCATGTAGATAGGTGGAATAAGGGAAATAGTAGGGACATAGCGCACTGCCGCCATCGTAATAGGGTGTAATAAAGACGCCGACCTTCGCGTAGTAAAAGAGGGCTAAGCCTAAGCAAAGTATCTTCTTGGTGTTGATGCCGCGATCTTCTGCAGCCCTTGTGTGCCTTCATGTGAGTCCCGAGTCAAAGCAGCCCGGCACCGGAGATCGATCAAGGTCCCGTGACGACCCTAACGTGTGGTGGTGTGTGTGCAGGAAGGGCGACCGGACCCTGCTCATCTCGAAGACTCAAACGGACGGACCGGAACGCGGAGCCGTGAGGAACTTTGAGGGCGCGAGCCTTGACGGAGAGACCCGGCAGAGACCTGGAGGAGGTCCTGACCACAAGCAACCACCCGCAATTTTCCAAGGATAATGAGGAAGTGTGAATGGTGAGAGGAACGACCGTAGGGACGAGTGACAAACTTGAATGATACGGACGCCGAACGGGTCCTTAAACGCTTGGCCACGCCTTCGTCCGGTGAACGCAGTTGTTAGCCGTAAAAACGAATGTGTGTGTTGAGTCCTAAACGGTACTACGTGAGGTGAGAAACGATTAAAACGTGGCCAACGGAGCCTATCATTCTCTTGGGAACGACCTCCTTACGACATCGACGGATTGTCTGATCGCCGGTGACGCGGCATTTGGCGCCTGGTCGGGAATGAGATCACTCCGTAGCCTAGTGGGAAGGTAAGTGTGGATGCGTGGAGGACGTGAGGTAGTCAAGAACGAATTGCTGAGTGAGCCGGACGTTGTGACCGCCAGAGCGCTCCGAGCGCAGGCACGTGAGAGGCGACGAGCTCAACGTGAGAGCTCCAGCCGGCAGGTAAGCACGGTAGACTTGTCGGATCGTGAGGAGGAAGTAGCACAAAGTCAGGCGGCAGTAAGGGGAGTGGTTCCTCAACCCCTGCTGGTCGTGGCGATGGCAACAACATCGACCAAGCAAGCGTACTCTCTCTTTGGAGGTAAGAAGGAGAGGGACGCGGAAACCTTCGTGGAGGATTTCGTGTCTCAAGTAGCTTCAACGAGAAGGTTGATCTGTGCCTCATCCAAATTGCTCTAGGGGTCTCTGGGAACAATGCCTGGTGGTACCGGAGGAAGTAAAGCCACCACGCCCCGTGGCGCGATTTCACTGGCCACCGGCACAATCCCGTGTCGTTGTAGTAAGGAGTCCGTTCCCAAGAGAATGATAAGCTCCGTTTGCCTTGTTTTGATCGATTCTTACCCTACTTTGTGACCGCTCAACCTTAACACACACACAATCGTCGTTTTGCACCTAACTATTCATAATGTTCACCGAACAGGCCCGGTGTGGCCAAACGTTTAAGGACCCGTTTGCGTCCGTATCGTTCACGCACGTCACTCGTTCCTCTAGTCCGTTCCTCTCACCACTCTCACTACACTCATCAACTTTGGGAAAGAACGCAAGTGGCTACAGTCACCTCCTCCTGCTCAACCGCCTCTCCGGCTTTGCACGCCTCCCGAGTTCCTCCGGCTTCACACGCCTTCCGATCCGCTCGGCCGACGGGCCGCCCGAACGAACAAGGGTCCCGCCGCCTTCCACACACACCACCACCACACGTTAGGGTCCGCCACTGTGACTCGATCTCTCGGCGCCGTGCCTTTCGGTGACTCAGACTCACGTTAGCAAGAAGACACACAAAGGTCCGTAAGAAAACGCAGATCAACACCAAGAGAAGATGATTTATTCAAAGCGGCCCTCACTTTTATACTACGCCAAGGTCGACGCCTTTATTACACCTCTATTCGAACGCCAGGCCACAGCCCTAAACGCCGCCTACTATCCCCTATTCCTCCTATCGCCGCTTGGCAAGGCTGGGCCGATGGCCTCGATTCCTTCAGCACCGCGCCCAAAGCCGAGCTCCGACGATCACGTGCGCCCAATCAAATGATCCGTGAGGCGGACCCTTCCTCCTCCGGGGGTTCGGGTCGCGCCACGGCGGTGGTCGACAACGGCGGTCACCACTAAATCTTCCTCGCCTCCTCTTATCTCAAGGCCTCGCAATGGGCCTCCAGGCCGGATCTGGGCCGTGATTGGTGGCTCTCCTCCACTTCCTGAAGTTCGACCTCGTGGACCCTGGCCCCACTGAGTCCGGACCTCTAGGTCCGGGGTCTTCTCCGGGGTCCCAGGCTCGTGTCCGCTCGAGTCCGGACCTGGGTCCGGACTTGCCTCCGGGTCCGGCCTGACCCAACCCTTCCCTAGAGTCCGAACCTCGTGGTTCGGACTCACACTAGAGTTTGGATCTCAAGTCCAAACTCCTTCGTGGGCCTGGACTTGATCCGCCTTTTCTCAGAGTCCGGACTTTGTCCTGACCGCAGTTCTCACGCCTCCTGCTGATCACGGCTCATCCACCGAGCCTCCTTGGTTCCCGAATGCCCGGCGACCTTTCCAGCCTCCCAAGATCCGCCTCCTTCCTTCCATGTGAGGGTGCCGAGTGCTTACCTCCGGTAGCGACCTTCCTCCTCCCCGCCGCTCTCTCGCCGCGCTGCCAAATGGCCCTTGTGGCTCCCGTACGCACTGCCCCGGGTCCGGCCCTCCCTTGCACCTCCTTCCCGACCTTTCCGGGAGTCCACCTCCGCCTAGGGTGGCGCAGACCTCCAGCCTTGAGGAGCTCATGTGGTAGAGGCGGTCGGACCGACTTCATGAATCGCCTTCCTCCACATGAGCCCCGAGCACCTTGCAGACTTCTCCTCCAGAGGTGCTCCGGCAATGGGCATGTCGTCCCCGCCGCCTCTGTGGCTAAGCTTAGTCACCGTAGGCGGGCGGACTCTTGAGGCCGCTGGCTCACATTCCTGCAGCCTCACGTCGACGCTTCTCAATTTCGTTCCAGCCCGCCTTATGGCCATGGAGCCGAGCTCCTTCGCTTCCTACAACCGGACGAGCAATGCTTTCTCCTCCGCTCACTCTTTCCCGAGGTCCGCCATTTTCCAAAGCGGGCTGTATCCCCTGCCTCGACTTCACTGCCATCTCCTCGCCGCAGCCTTTGCGACGCCGAACTCCTTGCACCACGCCTATTCTCCTCCGTCTTCAAAGCGGAGCTGGAGGCATTCTATCTCTCGCTCAAGTCTTGATTCTCTGAGAACCCCTGCCTCAAGGCCTTGGAGTTGCAACCCAAGGTGTCCTTGCTGCCCTCCAGCCTCCCCGCCGCCTCTACCTCCCGCACTGCACTCGAGGTCCCCGATCTCCCGGTGACCTCGTGCCTCCTCACGGCCGACCGTTTGCTCCTCACGCCTTCGCCTTCAAAGTTGGCTCCGCCCCACTCGCCTGCCCACCGGCTTCGATCACGCCGATAGTGATCGCGGTCGCCGCTGCAGCCCGACCTGTGCAAGAGCCTCAGAACCCTTTCACTTCGAGAGAGAGGACTGCCTTGTAGGAAATCTGCCAGATCTTCCTGAACAGGGACTATGGGACAAAGAATGGTGCATCCATGAAGAAGGCACTGATTCCACTCAGGCAAACTTTGATCCCATCCTAGTCTTGTGGGTCAATGGATACATGGACGTGCTAAAGACACAGAAGATAGTGGTGGGTTACATCCTATGGGCCTGGAAGTACTAGGTCAGATCAAAGGTGAGAGTGAAGCTTTTGATCTGCACCATGAAAGAGAAGTTTTATATGAAGACCTCAAATTATCATCGGATGCTTGGGTTGAGTGCGGACAAGTTGATTCCGAGATGCTACAGCACACCAGACTTCCAGACAGGACTTGATGTTGCTTTTACACTCAACAAGCTGAGCCTACTTCTATTCTTTGCCGTTAGGAGCTGGGTAGTTGAGGTTTTGGTTGTGCCCTGCTGACCTTGTGGATAGGCCTGCGGCGAGCATGCGCACGCATCAGCAGACGGGGCCTAGTGCGCGACCGGCCGCTAGTATGAAATTGTCTTCGTATCACCTTGTTCGTGCACTAGTGCGCGTGGAGAGGCCAGTGCGCCCACAAGTGCGCACACTGGCCCAAAGCCTCATACTAGTGCGCGCACTTGCCCCTTGGACTCCGGAAAATGTGCGCACTGGGGCCAGTGCGCGCACTTGTGTACTCACTCGGGTGTATTTTTGGCCTACAGTATGCTAATCCCTTAATGGTTGTCTTTTGCCAGACGTTTATGAATGCGCTCACATTTATCTGCAAAGA
This sequence comes from Anthoceros angustus, assembly GCA_010909165.1. Taxonomy (NCBI): domain Eukaryota; kingdom Viridiplantae; phylum Streptophyta; class Anthocerotopsida; order Anthocerotales; family Anthocerotaceae; genus Anthoceros; species Anthoceros angustus. The sequence goes on from MU008227.1 coordinate 63,629, forward strand.
GATCGTAGTTGGCTTGAATATGACGAAGATGGACGAGCAAGTGGTCACCAACCTGGCCAGGAGATTATATTTAAGAGGGAGTGTATTTATGAAGAGGCGGATGATGAAGCCATGGATTTGAACGCACATGAGGATATCAACAAGAATGAGAAAATGCATAGCGAGGGGGCATCCAAACTGTCCTCAAATGCATAAAAAAATAAATTGTTTTGCCATCAGCAGAACAAATATTACAGAGCTTAGAAGAAATCCGGCATGAATCTGAAGTAGAAAGAGCAAGGGGATATATAGTCGAAAGAGAAAAAGGGAACAAGACAGGCCATGACAAAGACCAAGACGAGGAAATAGATGAGAAACTTCAGGAAACTTCAGGCGAGTGATAACCAATGCAGTTATGACAAACAACGATAGAGTGGAGCGAGCACAGCAGAACAGGGATCCTCTTAACCAAATTCGGGAGTCCGAGCACAAAAAGAGATGCATACCTCATACTGACATGGTTGCCATCACCAAGCTGAGAAGTGCTAATTATTTAACCTGTGATGCTCAAATCCGAAGAGTAGATGAGTCTTGGGGAAAGCATCTTCTCCGAGAAATAAAAAAGGGACCAGAGCAAGAAGGAGTCTCCCCCTGCTTTGTATGATAGACCCAAGAGAGTGCTCAACGGTCGAGAACTATGATAAGGATAAGCTGAAGAAACAACAACACACTATGGGAGTCTTAGGTGGAAATCATAGCTCCTATGCTTTCCAAAGACTATATGTAGAAGACTCAGAGAATTCGCACTACCAATATATGGAAGCCCATATCTATGTACATGGAGATGAGATGATTGGCCACGATCACAATGTTACAATGAGATGTCGGAAAGCGTATGTCTTTCATCGAGCAAGTTTGATACATCTACGATGAGATGAAGATTGCAGCTGCGGATGGCGTCAACATTACTATCGAATGGAAACACAATCTTTACAGGATGCTCGGCGTTATAAGCGATGCTGCAGACCGAGAAGATATGCAACGGTTTGTAGACCGCTGTGCTCTGCATTGTGAGTATCCCGGCGCATGTCTGAGATACGGTGGATGAAGTATTCGACCTTTGGGAGAAAGGTGAGCTGCTTGAGCAGAGAAACCGCAAAAAGGGAAGCAAAAGAGGTAAATCAAAGCGCGGAGGCCCAGACCCAGAACTTGCAGTACGTGACCCTAATCTCATGATAAAGCCAATGCATGCGACGAACTGGCGGGCATTCCAGGGTATGCCTCCTGGAGAGGCAGGCAACCGTATTATGCTCTCAACATTGGAGAAAGTAATTCAGGGAGAGTTAAGCGTGAGTGGCATGAAAAAGTGGATCATAAAGGCAAAGAAGTTAAATGTTATCCAAACAGCTTTCTGTTTAGGTTTACGGTGTACTTCATTTGGTGAAGTTGAGAGAGAGTACCCAAGGCACTCTACGGCGGATGACATCGCAAAGTTTCAACCGGTCTTCAACTACATTGTAAGTTATTAGTTGTTGTTGTTGCTATCTGGTACTAGGGGTTAGGATGCATGAACTAGTTTGCGTATCTCCCATCAACGTCACAATTCACAAGGCATTTTTTTTGCGCGCAGACTTTAAAGCAGCCGGAAGAGTACAAAGAAAAAGTCATTCAAGATAGCTTCAAAGAGCATATCAACGCAGCAAGGAACTGGAAGAGGGTAGAAGACCTTCAGAGAGAACTAGCAGAGGAGGACAACGATGCTAAACTATCCATGTTGCAAGTCTCAAAAAGCAAACAAAAAGTCAAGTACCAAGTAATCACCGGTGATATCCAAGAAATGGCCGCCTATCTTGGAAAGCGGGAATACAAACTGTTGGTTGTTGACTTGCCAAGAGGGAATTTATCAGAATCATGGGATAAGGAGATGACATCTGAAGATTTTGAAAAAATCATGGACAAGTTCATGATAGTGACGGTCTACAAAACCTTTTGAGTGATATTTATACATGGTCCAGATCAGATGCAAGACGTTCGGAATGCGCTGCGTAAATGGTGTGGGCGCGGAGGTGTTCATACCATGGTGTGGGAGAAAGACAATTTGGTTATTGACGAAGGTCTATATGAGACCTGCGAATACTTTACAGTGAGGTATGGTGTCCACCCAAAAGTGGAACATGCGAGGAAATGCAGTGTGTTATGCAATAGTGGAGTCGAGGAAATTGGAGCCATGCTTGCTTTCATTAGACACAACGCCGTCGTGAAAGAGCTTTTGAATGTTTCAAACGATAGTCATGTGGTTTGCCCTTACCAGAAACCAATAAGGCTTATGATTATGCTTTATGACCTTTTCACCGAAAGAGGGGACCAAGATTAGCGTGAGGGGAAGTCTCATATGTCCACGTGAAGTCACCAAAATTAGCGTGAAAAAAATCTGCTAACGTTTCATTGCCACAAAGCGTTTTATTACCACAAAAAGTTTGGCCCTACGGGTATCATCGTGGGCTCGTCCATACTCACCCTCTTGTGCACGTCACCTTAGGCTGGCCGTAAGAGCCGTCCCAACATCCAGCAAGACCACCACCTTTGATTGTAATAGTTTACCAAAATGTTCCATACCTTACGTCCCAGAGATAATATCGCAAAGGAGTACGTTCGATCAATTTGGTGGGGTTCAACTCCACATGCAAACACAATAGCATCTAGAAACCACAAAATATATCAAACAACCAAAACAACTGTTCATCGGATCGGGTAAGCACGGAGGAACGTTGAGAGTTAACTCAGCCTAGCATCCTCAGTGCATTCACCTCCGGATCAGGTCCGCAACTTCCAGCTAAACGAGGCTATCTAGTTGTACACGGCCTCTTGTCAAAACTGTGATGGCGATATACAATGTCATCTAGTGGCCCACGTAAACACGGCCAATAAGCTACAAACAACTCCGGCAAGGGTAAATGCCCTGCATCTGGAGAGCCTTCAACCCCTCAAGCCATCATCGACCTGCAAGATGGGAGAACAACCAACAACGCCCGGTCAGTAAGTCTGTATTATAGCTCGAGAAGGTGTATTATAGCTCGAGAAGGCATGAAAAAAACGACCTCATCGGAATTGAGGACCCACCCCACCGCTTGCTGTTAAGGGATCCTTCAAGCACAGGGTGTAACAGCGCCCTTCGCGTGCTATCATTGAGGCTCCTCAAGAAGGTTCAGGTCTTAAACCCAAATCCACGTCTACCACTACAGCTGCATTGACTTGCCCCAAGCTTCCATTCAGGGCTTTAACTCAGAACCTACCATCCGAGTGGTCTTCCTTTCCACAACACCAGTTTGGGAGTCCAAATCGCCCCAGTCAGACTCCAGTATGAGGGAAGAAGTACTGTGTCGCTTGTCCGCATCAATCAAAGCTGCTCCTGAGGTTGATGCTTCTGCACATCCGGATTCCACCTGCTGTTTAGGATTAGTATGGGTATTTTCATTGGGTCTCTTTGCAGATGATAATGGACTGGGGTCCACATGGGTTCGTTTCAATCCCTTTCCCTTTCCGCAAAGTTCAAGACTGTTTCCTGCCCCGTCAGTTACATCCACTCTTCTAACTGCTCCCCCACTGGGTAAGTGCAATCCTTGAAGAGCTGCATGCTCACCTGCAGAAGAGCAAACAGAGACATTACAGAGTCCCTAAAGACTAACAAATTTTAGTGGGCAACAATAGAGATATACAGGAATGGAATTACAATTGAGGGATAAAGCCAGCAGTATTGATCACCAACAACCGCTAATCCTGCCCATCAAACTATACGCACATACGCTAAACCCTCACACTAGATGCTGTAGAAAGGTTCCCTCTCAAGACAGATCCTAGCAGCTCTAGGAGGCAGCAGGCGTCCACATCAAAAGCACCACACCATGCTCACAAGTCATGTCCCATTTTTCAAATGCACCACAGATCAAATCCAACACCACTTTTCCTCACCCTAAGACGACATGCCCCCCTTGCAAAACAACTGAAAAATCTGTGCTAAGATCCAGTTCTCACCATCAATTAGAGAGGTACTCTGCAGTTCATCCAGTCTCTCTGTACGCACTCCGTGCACTGGTCCTGACTTGTGGTCAGTATCTTCCATGAGCTCAGAAGCACGTTCAGCACCTTCAGATTTATACGGTGCTATGTGATGTGTTGTTAACTGCAAGGAGCCCAACAAATCATTCTCAATCACCTCATACCTGCCACAGACGGACAACATGAGTGACGGCACGAGCAGTCCCCAGATGAATATGCCAAGGTTATGTGACGAGTGATCACTATGCAACCAAGACATTCTTACATTCTCCGGCAAAGCGTGTCAGTCAGCGCAGTCATATTTATGACCTGCATTCGAGTCTCTGTCACTTGACTGTCACTAGTGCTAAGTTCCAGAGGCATCTCAACAAGCTTAGCAAGCCGCTCAACCGTCTCTTCCAATTGCTGTTGTTGATCTTCAAAAAGGTTCTGATTTATGATATTCTGCTCCCTAGAAACGTCATCCTTGAACAGGTCATTCCCAAACATAAAGAATGCTAGAGCAAAGGAGTAAGATAAGGCTCTCCTGGCTCGGAAAAGTCTTTGCAATCCATTTGTCAGCCAGCTGTAGTCCTTCACAAGGGATTGACCAGCTTCCAATTTTGTGATTTTGCTCTGCAGAACCTCACATTGCTTATCCTCAAACTTCAGAGAATCCAAATGCCCCTTCCAGCGTGAATGATAGTGTATATAGCGCTTCAAGTCCCGCTGGGCTCTTGCTGCTTCCTTTTCTTTCTCCTCCTTGTACCGGCCACAACTGTGACCCTCGATTGTACTCCAATTGTGCTCTCGACCGGTTGCAGCACCACACAACCAGCTAAGCAAGATGCAACAACGTCAGCAGGCTGAGAAAGCCACTTAGGGCATAAGGTAAACTCTGCAGATCCAGCGTAAAAGGATGCAACATTCCATGAATGTACATAAGTTCTAGTGGTGAAGGACAACAGACAGATGGCCTAGCTGAAGCATCAACAAAAACATATCTTTCTCGAGTATACTACCAGCATGCTTATAAACTCAGATTTATACTCAATTATCATTACCCAGCATGCATATTAGAGTGTGAAAGAGAAAGAGGAAGATATGTTTTACCAGAAAGCTTGGCCACAGACGCAACCCACCAAGTTACAGCCACCATTCTTTTCCACAGGTTTGTGACATTTAGGACAAGGCTTAGTGTGAACTGTAAGCCAGTTCACGGTCTCCGACTCATCCTTGCACTTCTTGTCCCATAGATCCCACATCAGACAAGAGCATGGAGAGTGTGGCTCTGCCATACAATTGAAACAAAATTGTTGCCCGCAAATGCACTCAATCTCGCAATACGGCTCACCTTCAACCCTAATAGCATTTCCACAATGGGGGATGCTAGGACACCACTTCACTTTGGCATTGTCTTCAATGTAAGATTCTAAGAGAAAGCGCTCATAGCGCTCCAAAGTTTCGGGATCTCTTGCACCTACTAAATGCCGCACCTTCTCCTCATCACATATAGCACTACATTGATGTTCCATACAGGTGACACGTCTGCTTTGACCTTCCCGAATCTTCAGTGTAAAATAATGTGTCCAACCTGAACAGATGAGGCAACCAGGTGACATGACAAACAGAACCGCCATTTGCAGACTCAGTCCTCCAATCACATAAGCAGGAGGAATGCTTCTCGACTAAAGGAATTATTTATATTCTGCTGTGCAGAATCCCTTCTCTTGCCAGTCACTCTATGAGTCTTTTAAGTCAAGAGGTGTCCAAGCTATGTAACAGTGCCTGACAAGTGCATGTAAGCATCACGTACACTCATTGCAGAAGCAGTGACCACAATCCATCGTCGATGTCTCTGTACGAGAAACCTCTTCCAGGCAAGTCCCACACATGAAGGGTGCTGCGAAGACATCTGCTGAAGAGGAACTTGTGCAAGTTGTATTGATCCGTGGTGGCAGCCCAGCTTCCAGAAATAAGCGTTCTTCACCTTTTTCTGCAAGCGTACCAAACAAGGACTCCATGTTCCACCGGTGGTGTATAAGTAGTGTGCGTGCATGGTGAAGCCTTATGCCCAGCACATCCACCACTTTCTTTAAGTCGTCACTCTGCTCAGCCCACCAGGGGAACATATTGAATGCCTGGAACACTCTCCAATCGCTCCGCAAGTATATACAAGAGGTGGCACTTAATTGAACCCTCCTGCTGGGAAATAGGGTTAAAAGACTGGAAAGGACCGAAACAGCCAACATGAGTCAAAGTACCTGGGCAGCAAGCAATGAAGCTTTGGTGATGACCTGAAAGCACGCAGCGTTGCCAATCAGTGAGTACACGGACCATTTGCATGACGAAAGACACAGTCCCCAGAACCCTTGTCATGGACAGATAAGGTAAAAGACGGTGCATAACAGAACACGCTTGCAATTTCAGGAAATTCATTACCAGCCTGTCAAACCAGTCGAAAGCTGAGCAAACACAATAGCCACAGATCAGAGTGCCTAAGCTCCCAGCCACAAGATTTCCAACGCGCAGACAATTCAACAGACGGGGCTTGATGTCTGTTAACAAGTGGAAGGCACCTCACCTTGTGACAGGGATCTGACTTGATGAACGGCCCCAAGCCCTCTTCCTCATCGTCGCCTCCTGAGTCGCTGAAGTAATGGCTCGAGTCATCGCTCATCTCATAACACCGGCAAGCCAGCAGAAGGCGCGGTACTCAGACTATTGGCTATGGACGTGTAAAAATTGGATGTTCCCAGCTCCTCAGTGTGGGTTTACTGTACATATATAGGCTTACTACGTTCAGTGCAGCGACCTGTTTGAGCTTTTGTTTTGGGCTGCCGCTGTGGGTTCGTTTCCGATCTACATTTCTAAGCATCGTTTTCCCCTACCCGTTTTGGGTTGCCGCTTTGGGTCCGTTCCCGATGTAGGGATACGTTTTGCCCTTTCCGTTTTGGGCCGCGTTGTAGAGGCCTTTTTCGCTTTCTGCAGGAGAAGCGGCAGGAGCAGCACAGCGAGAGGCAGCCGCCGGGAACAACATGTTCAAGAAGCCTACCGAAGTGAAAGCGCAGCAAAGGATATCTGGGGCCGACCGAAAAAAGTTGCGGCGCAATGTGAAGGAAAGGTTCATGCAAGCCCAGGATGTGGATGTCGAACTTCTTCTGCCGACCAAGGTGATCATATCTGGACCTTATTGCTTTTGCCCACACTGAAACTGCTGAACATACGCGGCTGGTGCTGTCTCTCGCAGGCCGACGTGACCGTATCAAGGCTTGCCAACAAGGTACACGTATACGCAGTCGAGGGAGGACCTCCACTTCTATTCGATCTGGACGGTCGTGGGACCGACATCTTTCCAACAGGTGCCTTGTCCCTCTCGATGCACTTTTATCACCTGGTGCTGCTTGCTTGTCACATCCTTATTCCTCTGCAACTTGTATCTGTGTTGTTACCAAGTGCTCTGCTTTTAAGTAAGGGAAATCCATCAAAGCAGGCCAAAGCGCAGCACCGTTGTCTAACAGTGAAATGCACCCATTGCGTCTGTTGGCCGTTCAATGAGCAGTACTTCCTTGGAGGAGCTATGGTGGATTTTGGCTCTTCTTGCGCTTAGGGATTATTTCTTTGCTGTGTTGGAGGCAGTGTATGCGCTCTGGAAGGTTCCAACGCTCTTACCAGCGTTTCTGCTCAAGGGAGGAGAAGTCTCACGCTTTGTGCTGGGAGGCGCAGACCTCATGTTTCCCGGCATTTCTATTCCACCTGAGGGTCTGCCTCCCTTCAGAGCAGGAGAGCCATGGTCAATCAAGGTTCCGGGGAATGATTCTCCCATAGCGGTACGTACCGTAACCAGTGCGCCAAATTATGCATTGTCGTGTGTGTTTTTGAGATCGAGCATATTACTCTTCCGGACGCAGGTAGGTACCACTGTCATGAGCTGCACGGAAGCTGCAAAGGCAAACTTTCGTGGAAAGGCACTCCATGTGACCCATTATTATCGTGACACTCTTTGGTATGGTCCTTTGCTTGTTGATGCATAATTACGCTTACCACTTGATCTTAATGTGTCTCCACTTGTGACATTGTTGTCATGGTGTCTTGCGGGAAGCATGGCATGCGTTTGATGGGCGAATCCTGCTTTGCAGGGACATAAGTGAAGGACGGCATGTCCCTAATTCTGGATTTTTTGAGGATGTAGTTCTTGAGGATCCTGCTCTTGCGATGTTGCAGTCCACGGTTGATGCCACTCTGACAGTTGAGGAAGGTGATACTAAAAAGGCAGTAGATTGTCTGACTGCTGAGCATGCGGGGGCTACTGATGGATGCCAGCCAGATATTGAAGGCCCAAGTACGACTGGAGACAATTTGCAACTGGGACTGAAAGGTTTGAAACTTAATGATGCAACTGAATCGGGTGGTGATCATCCTGGGACTGGAGGACCGGTGATCACTCTGGAAGAAATGGACTCTCTTCTGGACAGATGTTTGCTTCAGGCTCTGCACACCTCTGTAAAGGACAGGGATCTACCTATGCCTGGGAGCACTCTTTGGTATATGTCACGTGTGATATGACTCCCTTTTCTGTGCCCTCAGCTGTCCCTTGTGCTCAAACTGTGATTCCTTGCGCTATCAGCCTGTTGTAAGGTTTCTGTTTAAGTGTAGGGATATGAACGAACAGTTCCATCTGAGGAGTCTGTCCTCTCTGTGCAGGTCTGGGCACATTTTGGTCTGCAGGCCACCGGGTACATTACTGGACATCAAGAAGTCTTCACACAAGAAGCTCTCTAAATGGCTTCACTCAAAGGCTGTACATGGGCTGGTGAGTCTTTTTGTGAAATTCTTGATCCAACTGCACAGGAGCCCAGAAATATTTCACTTCCTATTTCACTTTCACAGCCATTCGCCTGTCCATGGTCTTGGACCACTAGTACCTCCAAGAGATAGCTGTATATCACGAACTCTTCCTCTCTCCACTTGTCATGCATGTGTCTTAGGGTTTTTACAGAAATAAGTTGTCAGGAACTATAATCTAGTTTCTGCTGTGGGTCCTAGATAACTGCAAAGGAGGATAAACATCGCAAAGAGATTCTGCTGCAAAGTGTCAACAGAGGCCACCCTGACTATCAAGCATTTTCTCCTGAGAAAAGAACTCTTCATGGGGAATCAGATGCCGCGCCCTCAGGTACCAATGATGGACAGCAAGGACAGGTTGTGTCACAGGTGGTGGAACTATGGAGACCTACACTGCATGTCACCCAGATATTTGAGGTCATTGGAGCTGACGTCAACAAATACTACACTGCATTGGAAGCTTCCGAAGTCATTTTCGCCTATGTACAAGCTGAAAATCTCGTGAAGCCAGGTGAACAAAACACAGTTGTCTTGAATGCGATATTATGCGACGCACTTTACAAGGGCACTGTGAAGAAGGGATCAACCTATCCTACGGAGATTGACAGGGAGAAATTGGCTAGAGCTTTTGTTGGTCGAATGCAAGCTAATTATAGAGTAGTAAGGGGGGCTGAATCAGTTGTAAGAAAGGGGACTCTGAAAAGTGTGCAAATCATGACAGAACGCAGACAAGGGAACAAAAAGGTGACCCGTGTGTCGGGCATGGAGTCATTTTTGGTGGATGCGGATGTGCTTGCCACTGAGCTTCAAAAGAAGTTTGCATGCAGCACTTCAGTTGCTGAACTGCCTGGTGAGCCTTAAGTGTCACTTGTTTTGTGTCGGGTCTTCGCTGGATCTTGGTGTACAGGGAACTAGTGATCTGTCTGACACACCTCTTTTTACAGGGAAGAAAGGGCAGAACGAAGTTCTCGTGCAGGGAGGTGTACTCGAGGACTTAGCAAAGCATCTGGTGCAGTACTATGGCATTCCTAAGACTCATATTGAGATTCTGGACAAGACGAAAAAGTAGCTAACTGCGGACTGTTTCTTGGAACAACAATTTAATTCTCGGAAATGAAATTGCCGGACGTGGATTGGCATGATTTTTACACAAGGTGGCCTTAAGTAGTGTTGCAGCTTGATATGGTCGCTTGGCCGGCCGACAAACAGCCCCCTGTGCATGGTCTTGTTCACTGGAAAGACATTGTACGTACGTACACGTATACATGCACTATGTACCCAGATAGCCGACCATAATCCTTCAAACGACTGACCTGACCTTCAAACGACTGATCCAACCTTCAATCGACTGGTCTACTGCGACAATTGGTTCCATCAAACCTCAAAACTCATGCTCACTCATGGCGGCGGCGCTCCAGTCGTCGGAGGTGTATCAACGCGTGTTGCACTCTGTACCGAGCAATAGTGGGTGTCGTGAATCTGTGCCCACCTTATGCTGCTTTCCCCCTGGGTTTCCGACGGTGAAGTGCATTCCCGGAACGCGCTTCATCGTCGACTCCTTTACATGGGCAGGACCCTGGTCTGTGTCCTACTTCCTCTCGCACTTCCACAGTGACCACTATAGAGGTATCAGTCACACCTGGGACAAGGGGCTTATCTTCTGCTCACAGGTCACAGCGCGCCTCCTCACTGAATCTTCTAAAGTAGACCCCGCCTTCGTCATCCCTCTCCCTCTGAACACGCGCCTCACAATTGATGGCTGCCAAGTTCTGCTGCTTGACGCCAATCACTGCCCTGGAGCAGTCCAGATGCTCTTCACCGTTCCTGGACCGAACTCTGAGTGCCATAGGTAATTCTTTGTCTCGGGCCCTTGAGTTTGTTCTCTACGCTCCCATCTCACACCCTTGGGCGTTTGGATGCTCAGGTACGTTCACACGGGAGACATGAGGTTTTCTCCCTGCATGAAAACGGAGCCCGCCCTCTCCGAATATATCGGAGCAGATGCTGTATTTCTGGATACTACGTACTGCAACCCCAAATTCGCCTTCCCCTCCCAGCAGTCGTCTGTGGAGTACATAGTGGATGTGGTACATACTTTGATGCATGGGGTGTCGGCACCATCACTACCTGAATCTCAGCTAAGTGCCGTGGACCTGCAATACGCTGAAAGTGCGCGGGAGAAACGCCAGGCAGTAAAAGAAAAAAATGATTATCTTGAGCGTTCCGCTGTTGAAGGATCGGAATTGCCGCTTCTCATTAGCATCACAGCTCCTGCTGAAGGTGGTAAATGCCAGCGAGGCGCCAGTGCTCCTGTGCAGGACAATTTCTCTGGGCCTCCTCTCCACGGACAATCGTTTTTGATCCTCATTGCTACTTATGTTATCGGCAAAGAGAAGATTCTGACAGCGGTGGCCAATAGGTGCAATTGCAAGGTGTTTGTCGATGAGAAGAAGCTGGCACTTTTGAAATGCTTGGACTTAGAGGAGATGGATGTGTTCACTTGCGATCCGTCTGCCACTAGTATCCATGTAGTTGGATGGAATCTGTTAGGTGATTCATGGCCGTATTTTAGGCCTAACTTCAGCAACATGGAAAAATATATGCAGGAAAGTGGGGTGAACCGGGTTATTGGATTTATCCCCACAGGTTGGAACTATGAAGCCAAAAAGACGTCCTTTGATGTAAGGAGGAAAGGGCCTTTGGAGATACATCTGGTTCCCTACAGCGAGCATTCAAATTATGAGGAGCTTCGTGAGTACATCAGGTTTCTGAGGCCCAAAAGCATCATTCCTAACGTGGGGATAGGAGACAACGAAAGAACTGGGAAAGCAACTGCATCCATGCTCAAGCACTTTCGCAATCTTGTGGATGAGACAGCTAGTAAGCGATGCTTTCTCAAGGCTTTTGACAGTAAAAATAGTTATGGGCAAGAAAAGTCACTCTCTGAGACTCGTGGACAGCGTGAGATGGTAGAGGGCGCTCCTTGTTTGAAAGCAGCAGCTTGCCCTGAGTCAGAAAGGACACATGCAGTTGAGATCAGTCCTAAGGGAGAACCGGCACCAACATTTGCAGCTCCGTTGGCTGCCCTTGGACTCGGCTCAAGGAAAAAAAGAAGGGAGACTAAATTCGGAGAGAGAAAGAGTTGTGAATGGCAGGGAGGGACTGATCAGGACCATGGTGTCGGTCGTTGTATCCCCACATCTCAGAGTGTCAATGCCCCTCAAAATCTGATGAAGGCAAGCACACAAGGTCACTTAGATGGAGAAAGTTACAGATCTTCAGATGCACATCTGCCCTGTTTGCATGCTGTTGGTGCCTGTCCAGAGGGGGGAACTGGAGAGTCAAGTGGTGGGACAAACGCCCTGCTTGATCCTCTGGGTGCTGAGATAACCAGTGAAGCTAAGGAAGCACAGCTTATTTCCATACTTCCAGAGTGGGTTAGTAAGCCTCAGGTGCAGAGGTTGCTGGTTCAGGCCAACATGGATGTGAATGGTGCGTTAATTCGGTTTTTTGAGCAAGAAACCATGTATGCGAAGGAGATCACTGCTCGGTCTCAGATGCAACATACAAGTAGCAAGGGTTCCTGCAAGTTGCAAAAACGAAAGGGTCGCCCTCCCAATCGACAGCAGGTGACCAAGAACATGAATGGTCTTGCCTTGTCTCACATTGTTTTTCCAGAAGCACCTGTGCAGGCATCTCAAACTACTTCCAGGAACATTCTCAGTCATGTGTGGTCACCACAGCCTTTGGCAGCAAAGGTGCAGGTTGATGTATCTGCCAAGACATCCATAACCACAACAGGCATGGGGCTTCCAGGAAAGCTGAAGTCAGCAAGCACAACCATGCCTTCACAGAGCAAGAAAGCAGGTGCACAGCGTTCAATCCTGGACTTCTTTGGCGGGGCCTCAGGACCAACTGACCACTGTGTGGATGCCCTCCCTGCCCCAACAACTGAAGGACAGTGTCGGCCTTGTGTGAATGGCAAGGTACTGAGATCTGAAGGCTGGCAGCAGGACAAGGAACTGAACAAAGAGATGAATCTGGTTGATGGTAGAAGTGTCTGGCAAACTGAGATTGAACACCTTGTATCGATGCTAGAAGGAAACGTCTCTGAAAGGGATGTGGAAGCGGTCGTCAGCAATGTGGATGGTGATGTAGCTAGGGCAGTTGAGATGGTGTGTAACCGTTCTGGTCAGCAAGTCCCCTATTCGCTGGAGAGAACTAGCTCGGTATCTGAGAGGACTTGCCACGAGCTGGAGGCAAGTTCAGAGGAGCCAATAAGTGCAGAGACCTCTTGGAAAGAGGAGTTCGAGCCAGTGAAACACATTATGAAAGGATCAAATCCTCAACAGATGCAATTTTCTTGCCTTGATGCATCGATTGCAGCCCCCATCTCAAAGTACATTCCTGCAGTACATGGTAGTATATAACGTTTGCACCTGTGAAAGCCCTGGAAATAGTGGCACAGTAGAGTGAGAATATTGTTTTCCGTGTTATGCCCATGTCAGAAGTCATTTCAAGGAATCCCAATACTTCCAAAAGTGTCACCTGCTTAGAGAAGATTTTTCTCATTAGTTGTACTGTAATGGCAGCTTGTTGGGAAAAAGACACTCCAGCACCATATCTGCACTTGGCACGATCTTTTGACCTGATTGAGAAAGAAAGTGGACGACTGAAATCAACAGATATGCTATGCAACATGTTCCGAAGGTATGCCTTAAAACAACAACGTTGGGCACATCTTATGTACAGCTCTTTTCACTTCATGGGCCCGTTGTCAAGCCATGGGACTGATAGTCTGCAATGCCTCATGGTCTTTTGGTGTTTTGTGCAGTTTGGTGGCCCTTTCTCCCAGTGATGTCCTTCCTGCAGCTTATCTGACCATAAATCGTATAAGTCCTGACTTTGAGAACAGAGTAAGCTTTCCAGAGCCATGTCTATTTTATCATTGGATCAGGCTTGCTACAGACTTTGTTGCTTGCATGAAAGTATCATCACCTCATTGTCGGTGAAGACTTGATCTTAAAGTGATGCACGATCTAGTGCATTTCGCCACCTTCTGCAGTGTCTTCAAGATTAAGGTTAGGCTTCCGGTTTTCAGGAAATGAGCATCGGGGCGAGCCTAATACTAAAAGCTGTCTCAGAGGCAACCAGCACTCCTGTAGCAAAGCTTAAGCAGCTGTACAACTCACTGGGTGACCTTGGTATTGATGTCTACATCTTTGCTGCGTTGAGTTCCACTCCCCACAACGTCTGGAAGCTGATTTGCACCTCCTGAGGTTGATTTGATCTCCAGGTGACGTCGCTCAGGCTTGTCGGCAAACACAGTCAACTTTAAAGCTGCTGCCAACCCTTACAATCCACCAAGTCTTCTCAACTCTTCACCAGATCAGGTTAGATGATATTTGAGCATTTTGAGTATTGAGGGGCTTGTTTGAAGTCCTAAAACGCAGAAGTGATGGATAAGACAGATAAATCTTTGGCCGTTGAACTTCTTGATAAAACTTCGTCACCGCAGTGACACGTCAGGAAGTGGTAGTGCTGCACGCAAGAAGAATCTAGTGTTTAGTCTTCTTCGAGCTTGTCGAGAGAGCGAGACAAAGTTTATTGTTCGAACATTGGTATTTCCTTTACAGCACAAACGTTGATTGTAAATGTTTCTTGTTATGCTGTTGATCAACATCAGGTACCATACTTCGTCCCCATATAGTTTGTTTCACTGTCCTTGTGGGCAGCAGATAGCTGTAGGTGTCTGTGCCAACTTTGCAGGTCCAGAGCATGAGGATAGGAGCTACGCTCACGACTGTTTTGACAGCTTTAGCACATGCTGTCCTACTACATGGGTTTTCTCGTTCGAATCTTCTAGTAGAAGAATCTATCAACGATCTGAAGTGTCAACTTCAAGTAGGCCAGCATTTCTTACGGTGGCACGCAGAGTGAAGAGGATAGTACTTGTGGCTTAGATGTAGTAGCGAACCAAACTTAAAAGTAGTGGGGCTGCAAGTGGATCTGCACTTATCCTTTGACCATTGCTTGACAGCATGCATCGGCTGCTTTACTGGAGGCGTATAATTTGTTCCCAAATCTTGTGAGTTTATGGCTTGTACTACCTGGTATTCCTACAAGGTGGTTGATATCCTGCTCCTGATGTATTGAGAGACCCTGCAGGATGTCTTGGTGCCCAGACTTCTGAGGGAAGGTATTGAGGCTCTCTCAAGCATTATTATGTGCCCAGGGACTCCTATAAGGCCAATGCTTGCAAAGTAAGCTCTTTGCAAAATCTGGTCTGCTGAAATCTGGTCATGCTGAAAGTAGTGTACTTTTCGTCGCCTATTATTTCTCATTGTTGCGAAATTCTTCCATGTGTTGGCAGGATAGCACATGGCATACCAGAAGTCCTCAAGCGCTTTCAAGGACAGGCCTTCACGTGTGAATACAAGTATGAAAACGGTACTAAGGTACTCATTCACTCTTTGAAGTCCACTTATGATGCCCTTATGTTTGCTACAAGTGCAGATATGATGGCCAACGTGCGCAAATCCATTTGCAAGAAGATGGATCAATACGTATTTTCTCCCGAGATTCTGACGATACCACTTCAAGGTTTCCAGACATAGTCAGCATAGTGCAAGATGCAAGAAAGCCAGAAGCAGTGTCATTCATTTTGGATTCTGAGGTGCTGTATGTTTGTTTGGGTTCTGTCAGAGTTGCTGCTTACTTTATTTAAGTCTCTTGCTTTACAATGTTACAGATCTTGCTCTGTACTCAGATAGGAATCTTCCTTGGTATAGGTTGTTGCTATTGACAGGGATAACGGGAATAAACTACTAGCTTTTCAGCATCTTAGTACTCGAGGAAGGGGAGGTAGAAATGGTGCTGTCATTGATGTATCGAGCATCAAGGTGTGGTAATAGTTTTCAGCAATTTATATTTCCCTTTGGTTCTCTACATAGCGGTGCGGTTTGATGACAATGCAGACATCCGTTGTTTTGCAGGTGCAGGTCTGTGTCTTCATATTTGATATCATGTATGCAAATGGCACACCGTAAGTTCTGAGTGCATGTGTGCAGCCAACTCTGACAGCTTCTGAGCGTCTCACTGGCTGGCTAAGCTTATGTTGGTTTGTTTTCCTTTTCCAGGCTGGTGAAACTCTCTTTTCGAGAAAGGCAGAAATGCAAGTTTTCAAATCCTCCAGTTGTTTTTTGCCATCCCTTGACCTCCCACGCCCTGTCTTTCTGTGTGTTAGCAGACTGAAATTGTCACTTGGTTTCAGGGATGCACGATCTTCTTCCAAACATCAAGCGGGGGTGCATTGAATTCGCTCATGCAATAGAGGTAAGCACATAAACTGGGTCCTTTTCCGTGACCTGGTGTGCAGCCTTGATTTCTAATATCATTTACTGTGAGATTTCTAATAGCATTACTGTGAGAATTCACGGCTTTTAGATCGAAGGCAGTGAAGACGAATCAGTGGCAGCTAACAGGTTGGAAGCATTTTTGGAGGAGGCTTTTTCTCACTCGTGTGAAGGATTCATGGCCAAAGGTTTAGATGAAGATTCAGAGTATGCAGCTTCAAATCGCTCCGATCGATGGCTCAAGGTATTTGGAACCCTGCTATGTAAGTGTCTTTTTGCATCTGTCATCGTTTGTCCGCATGACTGACATGCTCCTGTGCAGGTGAAAAGAGACTACGTAGAAGGGCTACATGATACCCTTGACCTGGTACCCATAGGGGCGTGGCATGGAAGTGGCCGCAAGGCTGGGTGGTGAGTTTGTTAAAATATGTCGAGTTTTGACAACCAGCACGGGGTAAGATGCCTCTTTCAAAAGGAGGAGAAGATAATCATTGACAGAACGTGGTTTGCAGGTACAGCCCTTTCTTGCTAGCATGCTACAACCCCCACAATGATGAATTTGAGAGCGTTTGTCGAGTCATGTCAGGTTTCAGTGACACATTTTATCGAGAGGTAGGTCTAAAGAACTGTCTACCCTTGTGTGACGATGAAGTCCAACGATGTTCTTATGATCATGGGATTGGATGTCGTTTTGCAGGCAAAGGAGTTTTTCTCTGGGGAGCAGGTCCTCCCGAAAAAACCTCCGTATTACCGTACCCGGGATAAACCCGATGTCTGGTTCGCACCCAAGGTGGTTTGGGAGATCCTTGGTGCCGGTAATCTTTTGTGATCTGCTTTGGTCGTCTGTAGCCGTATACATGAGTGAAGAAGGTTCGTGGCTTCTAGCATGCGGGAACTACTGACATTCCTCTTCTGGCAGATCTTACCTTATCGCCTGTACATGACGCAGCGTTTGGCCTGGTACATGAGTCTCGCGGTATTTCGATGCGTTTTCCTCGATTCATTTCTGTTAGGATTGACAAGATTGCGGAATGTGCAAATTCTCCTTCCGACATTGTTGATATTTTCCATAAACAAACACGCAAGCTTCAAGTCTGAATAGACTGCTTTGAACGAGTATTTGGTGATGGATGTAGCAAAGTACGGATCGAAGTCCTTCTCAGCCTTCGATCCTTGCAGTAACGGCACTGATGAAATAAGGTAGAAAAATGAACAATTGAAAGAGGTAAAAAAATTAAGTTAGTAGCTGCCCTGTTAAGAAGATGCATGTGTTGCATGCTTTGTTAGAGAGGAATTGCTACGGTCACAACTTAAGAGCTGCCTAGAGAGGACTCTTAGTGATCCGTGGTATGTAAGAATTCATAGATTTAACAGCTGCCTAGTTGAGGTCAGGCTGCGGGATATATAAGGGCTAGAGCAAGGGCTTTGAGGAACACGTTTCTCACTCTTTGAGAGAGCAGGCAAGTGTGCGCTGCAAGTGTTGTGTTGAGAGAGCTGTGGAGAGCTAGCTAGTGAACTTGTCATGGAATCAAGTAAGTGGCCTGCGAGTCGTCAGTGGACGGCGGGCTACTTGGAGCCTAGTACTGTGTCGCGAGGTTGAGAGCGCTGAGAATCATGCAAGTCTCTTGTGGAGTGAATTGGCTAGGTCCTAGACCGCTGGGAAGCCAGCACTTGTCGCTTCCTTATTGGCTGCGCAGTGAGGGGTGTCACTCTTGCCGAGTATTTCCGGACCTTCTCATTGTGTTATGCTAATCAATGACGTGCTTTCCAAAGCATGTGGACTCCACCACCTAACCATCGTCCAGGTCTATATGTCGATAGGCCTTTCTTGACGTCCGGGTCTTTATGTCAATAGGCCTTTCTTGACGTCCAGGTCTATATGTCAATAGGCCTTTCTTGACGTCCAGGTCTATATGTCAATAGGCCTTTCTTGACGTCCAGGTCTATATGTCCATAGGCCTTTCTTGACCCCATGAAGGTCAAGCTGTTTTCGGAATTATCCCAAAATTGAATCATTATCGTCTTTGTAATTCGTAGAATTTTGATGGTTGCCTCAAAATTCTCGAGCTTTGTACTAGATGATAGTCCACGGTGCGGCACTCGCCCTCATTGAATCGCTTTTGCAAGGTGACGTGCACAGAGGCGACCGTCGGCTTCCATTCTATCGTGGGGTTTCTTTGTGCGGTGAATATTGTAGTCTAGTTTGCTTGCAGTTTTCACTCATACCGATTGCTTCACCATACAATTGATGCGGCATACCGTGGGAAACCCATGAACCAAAAACTAGGCCCTCCGGCCTTCATTACACCCCGGATTCCAATTTTAGGTCAAAATCAATCTCACTAAGGCTTGTTCAAGTTTCAAGCTCTATTAAATAATGTCACACGCTGAAAAGTTCTTATTAAATTTGTCAAGATAATAACCCTCTTTAGCTTAATTATCTATTTATAAGTACACGTTGTTACTTTAGGGTTAGGTTGGTAGAGTGAAGAGTCATGACTTGACGTACACTTTTTGTATATGTGTTGTGATATGTTGTTAGTGATATATTCTAGTTCTGACTACTTGCTGTCTCGCTCGCTCGCGCTCATGCTCACAGCTTACTAGAAATTTGACATGGTATCAGAGCCATGTTGATGGCTAGAAGTTGGTCAAGTCATAATTCTGCACACTATCTACACTTCGTTCCCTACGGATTTTAGATTGTGTGCAATATCCTGACTCAACCATTAGATAGCAACCATGTTCCCGATCCTAGTCTTGTCCAAGTTGCTCTACCCGTATGTCTAGAAAACAAGATGCCGAGAAGTATAATTGGGCACGCTACCTAGCAGCCACGAATTGACATGGCTCCTCAGTTGTGTGCCCAACATATTCTTAGCACCTGCATTTCACATAGAAGTTAGAGTTTACAACAGATAATTGGACTAATTCCGCTGCACAGAACTGGCTACCAGTTGGTCAGATCCTTGAAGATGCCGAGGCGCAATCCCGGTTGGCAATCTTGTTCCAGGAGTCAGGTTCACAGGAACGGAGACAATTGCTATCAGACTTCCAAGCCACATCCGGTGGTTGGACGATTTCCTGCATCAACGAGAAGCAGAAACCGTGTCAGCAATTGCCAACGCTTGCCCTCACCATCAACAAGGAGATTTGATCCAAGGAGACCAGTTCAGTACTGTAAGCAACACCGTCCCTTCCACACAGAGGCTCAGAGAATTTCCAGCAACGCACCTGAAGATCCTCTTGAGCATATTTGATCTGCTCACGAGTTGCAAGTGAAATACTGCCTGATACAACTCAAGGTGGAAATCTCTCGTGTGGGCTTGCAAGTAGAAGAACTTGCGCTAGATCTGCAAGATTTGTGCAAGCAACTCAGGGAGACTCTCGGATTAGACCAAGGATCAAAGAGTAGTTGCTCGTGGTCTACAATCTTTTGAGCATCCATCCTCCTTTGTGGCGAGGGCAGTCCTCGTGCGCAGATTCCTTCTTGAATACAGGGAGCTGCGAAGCGTCACAGTTGCTGGACCATGGCGATGCTCAACCTGCCACCTAAGAGCGAACAGGCGTGTGAGATTCCATGCCGACTCTTAGTAGCAGAGGAAAAGGCGTGGGTGATTCATCGACCTTATCGTGAGCCGGCCGACTCTTCAGCAACAGGGAGATTTGGAAATGACAGTTGCCCCTCTTCTCCTGCTTGCGACTTGGAAGAGTTGCGGCCACTTGCTGCGATGAGTTCGTCGACGCCGCCACTGCCACCTCCGCCTCCACCTCCGCCTCCTCCACCCAATCCGCCTCCTGCACCCGCTCCACCCACATTCCTAGAACCCGCCTACTCCGCCGACTTCAAAGAGAAGGATCGCTTCAACGGCACCAAGGTTTGGAGTGTTCGGATGCGTTCGGCTCTGGAGGCGCGGCATGTTTGGGGTGTTGTATCTGGGACACTAGCACAACCCGGCGTGTCAGCAACTGATGCAAAGAAGGAAAAATGGGGAAATTCCAACAGTGTGGCTCGTGCCTTCTTGATCAGTGGACTCGACGAGGTTTTGGTTCCAGATGTTGCTTACCTGACCAGGGCGTCAGAAATTTGGACTCAGCTCTCACAAACATACGAGGTGAAGAACATTCTGACCCTGTGTGCTGTTCATGGAGAGCTATTCTCCCTGAGAATGCGTGAAGGTGACAAGGCTGCAACCTTTGTTGGCAAATTTCGTCACCTCCGTTCTCAACTCATCTCGTTAGGCTCCACCATGAGTGAACTCGATGTCGTTGCTCAGCTCTTGACAAGCCTGCCTGCAAGCTATCAACCTTTTGTATCCAGTTACGGAGCTTCCATCCGTGACGCAGGAGCAGCTATAGCTGCAGGACGACCAAGCAGCATTACTTTCACGGACGTAGTTGGTGCCCTCTTTCAAGAAGAGCAGAGTCGAGCCAATCATCATGGTTCGGGATGCACTAAAACAGACAAAGTTTTATATGCATCAAAAGGGAAACAACAGAATAAGAACAGAAACTCCCTTGGAAATGGATCTCCTAAATCAGGCAACCCAAAAGATCTGGTTCTTGCAATTGGTGTGGCGCGCAAGGGCATTGGGAAAGGGAATGCAGAAAGAAGAAATCTGGTGAACCACGGAAAGCCGAGAAGACCTCAAGACAGGTTGAGGCGAATTCCGCCACCAAGGAATGGTCTTCATAGGCAGTACCAGTAAGCATCCCATGGTAATGACTGTTTGTCTTTCCACTTCCTCAACCTTCCACCCATTGACCCTCGTAGGGTGGAGTTCGCCTGTCAGATCTTCCAGTTGTACAGACCCATTTTCATAGACCATGACCACTCTCATCGGCCCTAACCATCTTAAACGTAACTTCCTTGGAAAGTCCAGATACCGGCTGTCATAGAGTAGTACTAATTCGCCCGTCCTGATAGATTCTTGCTTTCATAGCCTTCGATCATGCCGCTCTTTCCTACTATGTTGCACCTTCTGTGTTTCCTCCAACGCATCTTCTCGATCTTCCTCGTGCTTGACAAAATGCTATAACCTTGCTTCCTGGCTATCGGCTTCAGTCATACGCGCATCTTCAATGATCCTATAAGTAGGAACTTCAAACTCTACTGGCATCACGGGTGACATCCCGTAAGTGAGGTAAAAGGGCATTCTTCGAGTCGTAATTTTCTCCGCAGTTCTGGAAGCCCACAAGACCGAGTGTAATTTGCTGTCTCAATCATACATGTGCGACACCATTACCTTGGTCAGGATATTGCACAATAACCCATTTGTCTTTTCTGTCAGTCCATTTGCCTTGGGATTATAGGGTGTTGTCTTCTGGTGTCGAATGTTGAAATAGGTCGTCATCCGTTGAGAAAATGCGTCCCTCGATCGCTCACAAATTCCAAGGGGCATCCGCACCTGGTGATAATGTTCTCAAATAGGAATTTAGCCACGGTGGGGGTCCTTGTGCATTGTGGACCACCAGAATCCTGCAGTGAGGATCTTTTTCGCCGTCACTTGTACTGAATAATGCACTCCTGCCTCTTTTGAATGCAATGCTTCTATCACAATCGCGATTTCCTCTCCTTCCAAACACCTCCTAATGACTTCATCTGGCCCCAATTTGTAGGGGATCCCTTCTTTTAGGCAATAAGGGGCAGTTTTGTGGAAAAACACCGCTCTTCCTTCCCGAGATAGTCCTGGTGGTACCTCTGCCGACTTAGGTACCTTCGAATCTCTCCATTCAGCAAGCCTCGTGGGCACGCCTCTCCTTCGCGGCTCTTCCTTCTCCTAGGCATAGACCGCTTCCCATCTCGTGTCGCGGTCTCTGTGACGCCTGCTTCTGGACTGCCGCACCCTACTTCTTCACATTCCTTTGGTTCGGTAACAATAGCTAGAGCTACCAGCTCCTCATCCGGGAACCGATCGTCTATCGCATCCATTCTTGGTCCAGTCCTCAGCCTAGAAACGAAGTCGGCGTTCACATGTTTTTTACCTGCCCTGGTCTCTACTTCGTAATTGAATTCCTGCAGCAACAGAATCCATCTCGCAATCCGTTCGGATAAATCAGGCTTGTTCACCAGATACTTGAGCGCAAAATGATCCACATGGAAAACAACCTTGCAAGCTAGTAGATAATGACGGAACTTTTTGCAAGAATAGATAATCCCCAATGCTTCCCTTTCTGTCGTGGAATAGTTCTTCTCAGAATCCAAGAGTTGTCGTCCGGCATAAAAGATCGGGCGATCATGTTTCTTCTCGTCTCTCTGGCTTAGTATCGACCCAATCGCATAAGCGGACACATCGATAAACAAGTGAAAAGGCTTGTCCCAGTCGGGTGGTTGGAGAACGGGCGCCACCAACAAAATTTGCTTCAAACTCCGAAGGCAAGGCGCCATCGCCACCGGTCAAACTACGCTTTTCTCTTAGCGCAACCCAAAACCCGATGAACCTTCTGTAATATCCGACTAGTCCGAGGAATGCCCGGACTTGCTTGACGGTCACAGGGGCATCCATTGCTCCTACTTTCACGACTACCTTCTCCTTGTCTACTTCCAATCCTTGCTCTGACACCCTATGGGCGAGTAAGATCCCTTCGGACATGCCGAAGTAGCACTTACTCGGATGCAACTTTAAATTCGTTTCCCTACATCTTTGCACGCATTGACGCAGATGCGTTAGATGCGTTCCCTTTGTCCCAAATACGCAGAAATCATCAAGAAAAACCTCCATGAACTTCCTCAAAAAATCCCGAAAGATGGTGTTTACCACGCGCTGAAATGTGGCTGGAGCATAACACAACCCAAAAGGCAATTTGGCGTAAGCATAGATGCCCCAGTCGGTGGTAAAAGTGGTTTTGTCCTGGTCTTCCTTTTGCAAGGCGATCTGATTGTACCCCGAATATCCGTCCAAGAAACTATACCTCTCGTGCCCGGCTACCGTGTCCAACACACTGTCCATGAATGGCAACGGGTGATGATCTTTCCTGGTGGCTTCATTAAGTTTCCGAAAGTCTTGGCACACCCTCACCTTCCCCTGTTGCTTCTTGGTTACCACCACAATGGGTGCAACCCACTCGCTGGTCAGTACGGGGTAAATGACTCCTGCTTCTAAGTACTGATCCAGCTGATCATTCACTACAGCCGAATACTTTGGGTTCAATCTGTACTGCTTTATCCGGAAAGGTATGGATCCTTCTTTGGTGGTCGATCCGGTGTACCCGTAGGTCTTCTGGTATACCTGTCATGTAAGTAACCTTAAATGCAAAGCAATCCACATATTCCATGAGTAATCTTCTGAAGTCCATTTTCTCCTCGTCGGATAAATGCTTGCAGATGCGGACCTCCTTTCCTGGTGCTAGTTCTACGTTCTCCAGAGCGTCAGGATCGATCGGTCCTTCCAATCCGCTCCCCTTACTAACTCCAGAACCTTCATCTGGGAAGCTTTGCTCACTGGACCTCGCCTCCCAATAAGTTGTGTCGTCCGAGACTTCATCAGCTCTATTGGATCCATCCTCAATTGTTATATGAAAACTGTCGGAGTACTCCTCCTTGCGCTCTGCTGGATAGTACGCCTGCATACCCTGATCACTTTCCCCCTTAGTTTCTTCCATTTCCTTTAAGGTATATCCTTCTGTCAGGGACTCCGTCTCTCCTCCATAAGCATTTCGGTCCCAGCTCACACTTGAGCAAGCGGGGATCATTCCCCGAAGCGATTGGAAACTGACGCGCTTCTTTCCCCAATCAAACTGGCTTTTGCTGCCATACAACCACGGCCTTCCAATTAGCACCTGATATCCCAAATCTGAAACTGGGCGCATCACGATGTAGGTAAGAGGAAAAGAAATTTCAATCACTGCCGGTATATCAAGCACTCCTGTGGGCCTCTCGGTTTGATCGCCATCCTCGAAGCGGTTCTCGCATGCTCAAACTTGGTGTAGCCCAATTTGTTGGCCGTCTCCTCCATCATAAGGTTGACTCCTGACCCTGAGTCCAGTGGAACATGTGGTATGAGACACCCATTCACTTCCACCGATATCTCGCTGGCCCCTAAGTCGACCAGCTCAACCACTTCTTATAAATTGTAATAGCGGAAGCGTTTGCAAGTAAACAAAATGCAATTAAACAATGAGTACACAAAATTGTCTTAAATAGTTGGTATTGTGCCCCTTGGGTAATTAACCTAATTATAAATAAATAATATGCTAGGTTAAACTAACCCCTAATTAGTAACACTCCCACTTAACCTAGGCAGGTTATTTCCAAAATTACCCTTATGGTACATCTTAGCAAATAATGGCAAGTAGGTAGGTAGGTAGACCAAAGTAAGCGCGAGTAGGTCAAGCGGGTAAGTGAAGAGCCATGAGCCCATGTGGGTTTGTTATGCCATGATGGCATATGCTCCCCATGAAGACCCCGTGAGCCTCATAACCTTAAAAAACACATTTCCCAAATGAACTCAAACCCAAGCATGAACGAACGGGCATGAGTGCAACAGAGGCGCCCAAGCCGGACGCGATCCGGTCCATGGAGGAGGGACGCGAGCCGAGAGAAGGCATGGCATGGAACCGCACATCACGGAAGGAATGGCACTGATCGCCATTACCATGTGAGGGCGCGCCTCGCACTCGCATTGCACAGAGAGAGGGCAGTGTTCCATGGTTGCCCCTGTTGATCGATGATGATTCTGATGACCCTGCAGAGATTTCTTCTCGTGCTCCTCTCATCGCCACAGATCTACACCCTGCTGCACCTGATTTGAGCTGAAGGGTGATCTCAGTGTTGCTGGTGAAGCCTTTGAGCTGAAAATTTCTTCCTTCTGCAATGTTCTTGACCTTTGTCTCTCTAACTTAGCTGCATGCAGAGGAGGACAGAACTAGAATGCAGGGTTTGAGCAAGAGGTCCAAGATCTCCTTAACATGGACTGTGTGTGGGAGGAGTGGGAAGTGGATGAGACTGCTATCCTAGCAAATTCTGAAGGTAACTTGGTTCTAGTTTTTACTAATACTTAGGCAAGTAGCTTTCACTAACCCTCAGATTTCTAGAAAGGTTCAGTTCTCCCACTTAAGCTTGTCAGTTTGCGACTGAATTTTAACAGTACGCTTCATCCACCAATATTGACTTGCTTGTGCAGAAATTTTAAGAAACAAAACTCTGTACTGACCTGGGACTTCCTAAATGTGATTCAGGTTCAGGTTAAGGAAGCTAGCAGGCTAAGCAGTTAGCAGCAAGCATATCCAGAACACTTAGAACCTACATCTTTTTTTGTAAGTGGCCATCCCCAAGGTCACTAGTAGCAGATCTGTAAGCTAAACTGTAAACTCCCTAAGGCCAAGTGCCCCTAGGTGCTTGTAGTGTTTAAGTTTAGGGAGAGCCTTAGTTAGGATATCAGCAATATTGTCGTCAGTACTTATGTATGAGACTTTGACAACACCTCTATCAGCTACGTCTCTGATGTAATGATGATAGAGCTCTATATGTTTAGTCCTAGCGTGAAACCTAGGATTAGCAACTAAGGCTATAGCACCCATGTTATCACATGACAGATTAGTAGGATCTGATTGAGTTTGATCTATCGATTCCAAACCGACGCTCCCCATTCAAGGCGTCCTTGCAGCGCATGCCTTGTACTGGCTTGAGGAGAGGGCTAAGGAGGATCGCTTATGTACCCAACTAATGATCCAGCCTAAGAAGCAATAGGCGGAAAGGCTCTTTCTGTAATCAGACTGCCCAATCAAGATCAAGATAAGAGGTAAGCACCAAACGATTTCTCCCACTAGCTGAATAGTGTAGGCCATAGGTGATAGTTCCTTTAATGTAGTGATAAATACGCTTCACTGCTGCCCAGTGAGCACGTCCTGGTTGCTTAAGGAATTGTGATACCGTGCTAACACTATAGCTAATATCCGGACGTGTCCAATTAGCCAGGAATATCAAGCATTCGACAGCCTCAGCATAAGGAACAGCAGACATGTCTTTCAAGTCAGCTGCACTTTGAGGGGCCTGCTCAATGCTCAACTTCTCCCCCACTGCTGAGGGTGTCGTAGCAGGTCTGGACTCGTCCATATGAAACCGCTTAAGGATCTCCTTTATATATTTGGTTTGATGTAGAATGATCTGACCAGCAGCTCGATGTCGTAGGATCTGAATGCCCAGACAAAATTGAAGATCACCCTGGTCGGTCATTTCAAATTCAGCATGCAGCATGGTCTTCACCTTGTCAAGTTGTGAAGTGCTGTTGCTGAGGAGAACACAATCGTCAACATAAAGGGCCAAAATTACAAACAGCCCTCCTTGGGCAAGGTAAAATACATTACTATCAGCAGGTGATTGTAGAAAATTCAGCTGCTTTAGATACTTCATGATACGCTTGTACCAGGCCCGAGGGCTTTGCTTTAAGCCATATATAGTTTTCAGCAATTTGCAGACTTTCTTAGGCCATTTCTTGTCAATAAATCCCTCCGGCTGTTGCATGTACAGGGTCCCCTCGAGCTCCCCATGCAGGAAAGCCGTGCAAACGTCCATCTGGTGGACTTCGAGATCATATTCAGCAGCCATGGCCAGAAGCATCCTAACTGACGGAGGCTTGACCACCGGAGAGAAGGTATCCCCGTAATCGATGCCAGGTATCTGACTAAACCCCCTGGCTACCAATCGTGATTTATATCTAGCTACTGTTCCATCAGCCTTTAGCTTAGTCTTAAAGACCCACTTACAGCTAATCGGTTTTCGGCTAGGTGGAAGATCAGTTAAATCCCAAGTTTTATTCTTCATCAAGGAGTTGTATTCGTCATCAATGGAGACTCGCCAGTGCTGCCCATCAGGTCCGTTAATAGCCTCATTATAGGATTGAGGATCTGGCCTCACCTCTGGTACATGTAGGCTGGAAACATGAGCTTGGCGTCGAAAATCTAGTGATTGATAAGGTGGCTCTGCCCACTGAGCACGAGGACGTCGCTCACGTGTGGGATATCTTGGTACAGGTGCTTCAGCAAGCGGTGAAGGTGGCCTGTCACCATCTGTAGAGCCATCCAGATCAGAATCAGCTAAAAATTTCTCTAAGTCTTCATGATCAGAATCGGTGGGCTCCATGACATCGCTCCCGAGAATGTCATCGCACGGCATTAACTTCCCTAGCGCTCTCCCACTTGCTGAAAATCTGCAGCATCATCTAAGTGATCACCAGACTCTCTATCAGACAAAGGATAGCCTACAGGGCCGGGAGGATCTGGAGGAGGGTGGCCAAGGTGCTGATCAAGGGGCTGTACAGGTGGATCAAGTGCAGCATCAGCCTCTGATGACCAGGTGTGTGATTCTTGTTCTGAATTTTCAGTTTCAACGGGATCACTAGGAGCAGAAAAATTCAGTTCTGTGCCAACAGCAGTGTTTGGTGAATTCAGCTCACAGAGGGTGACACTACGTGCAAGTGTGAGTTTCCTTGTGTGAGGATCAAACAGCTTGTAAGCTTTTGACACCTCAGAGTAGCCAATGGTGAATGAGGGACTAGCTTGGGTTATTCTAACTTCATTACGCCGCAGCTGGAACAAACACAAATGCTGGAGAGCCAAAGACACGGAGATGAAGGAGACTTGGCTTCTTGCCCCAGAAGGCTTCAAAGGGTGTTGTAATGGCAAAAGAGGCTAGGGACTCTATTCGAATATAAGTAGGCGTCACTATGGCCTCACTTGATGGCCCGACAGACTCTTTGTGGACTACGGACTTCACAGGGGTTAGAAAATTAGGTAGGGTTTTGTTTTTGTGGGAGGCGAAGGATAAAATGAGGCGAAAATAAGCACGGTTAGCACTCGGGCACTCCGGGAGTATACTCCGGACTCGGAGTGAGAGCGTACCTAGGCCTCGATGGCGGCAGTAGCAGGTAACCAAGGACATGAAAACATATCCTTTATTTTGATTGGCCCATAGTCCAAGGATTCATTTCCTTTAAATACTAGTTATAGGAAATAGATCCGTTATGAACGGATAACTAGGTAGGCTAGACAAAGCCACTTAGTTTAGGTGTGAAACCAAACCGGACCCAAACCCAAACAAGGCACGATCAACGTGGGAGGAGCACCACCAAGCGTGAGGGTTGCTTTCGCATCATGGCGCAAACATCAGGAATCGAGCTGGCGTGGAGATGATGGCGCGGGAATGAGGACCGTGGGGCAAGGAACGGAGGGTAGTCTTGAAATCGTGCGGCGCGCCAGTTA
>MU008227.1:92091-110015 GCA_010909165.1 Anthoceros angustus
TGTAGTTGTTCGGCCGCAAAATAAATGTTTCGGCTATTGAAACGTCAATAATTCTGATAAACTGTTGCGGTGATACCCAAAGCTGCGCTATGAACAGAACGTACAAGGGTGCGACGCAACGGAAGCTCAATAGCATAGCTACGGTAACAAAGTATTATTATTTGCCGAATGCCCTTGCTATGCATGTATCGTGGGCCGGATACGTATCTACACAAGCAACAACTATTGAGTTCAAAACGAAACCCAACCATTGTTGACTGAGTAAGGGCTCTCACGGACAGCAAATTCTTGACATGCCCGGGACGTAAAGAACTGCCACCAACTGCAAACTCGTGCCATCAGCTAGAGGTATGCTCACTGAACCACTTCCTTTCACATCAACGCCACGGGAGTCCCCCACATACACTAACTGTCTCTCCCTCTGTGAATGGAAGCTAGAGAACAGGTGCCGATTATTACAAACATGGGCAGTAGTCCCTGAGTCAATAAACCAAAGTGAGGAAACTTCTCGGAACGATGTGAGACAGACAATCAGGACAGAGGAGCTGCTCTTGTGTGCTGAAGTCGATCCCTTGGAGGCGACGTGAGCTTCAGACTTGGCCTCCTTCTTGGGTTCGCCGGCTTTCTTCTAATTGCGCCCCAAAGGGCTCGGAACAAGCACCGCCAGGTACCTTCTTCTCTTGGCAGACTGGAGTGCAGACGGTTAGACTTGTTCTTCCCTTTTTCTCTCCCCTTGCCAAAAGTTTTTCCCTTAGACGCAACTAGAACCTTGTCGGTGCGCACCCTTGTGGCGCCACCACGAGGTCTACCCTGCTCCTCTTGATGCAGAGCTCCAATGAGCTCGTTGAGAGTGAGGGTGGGCTTGGCCCCAGACTTGACTGCTTGCTCGGATGCCCGCAATGAAAAATTCTGACTTGAGATGAAATTTTGATAGGAGGTGGCGTTTCAGAGTTGAGCATGACCTCCATCTCGCTTAACCTCTTTGTCGCCAAGAGCATTTCGATTTAAGAAGCCGAAACTTCGTGATGTGAGGTCCAACACGTTCCCCTTCCTTCATGAGCAGCGAGTGATATTCCTTCCTTACAGCAATCAAGGTGTGAACATTCTGAACTTGATAGGTTTCACTTAGCTGTTTCCAGACATCCGCAGCTGTTGGTAGGAATTCCACCTCCTTTATCATCTGTTCATCCAGTCCATTCAGCAGGAAAGCAAAGGCTATCTTGTTGCCTTTATGCCACTTGGCAATCTCATCAGGTGAAGCACTTGAGGCGGGTTTGGAGATACTGCCGTCCACAAACTCCCACACATCACGTGCATCCAGGAAAGCCTTCATCCTAGCCTTCCAGCTCTCGTACCTGATAGATTTGCCGTCAAAGCGGTCTCTCTCTTTGAATTCCCCTCCAAAAGAGGAACTTCCTGACACGATGTGCTAGGCATAGACAGCGTATGCAGAACACAAAACAATGAATAAATTAACGAACAAAATTGTGTCTTATATAGTTGTATGTTAATGTAACCTAAAGGTAAGCTTAACTAACCATGTGAGGTTAACTAACTGTGATTAAGTTCTAACCCTAACACCCCCTCTTAACCGAACACGGTTAATCAGGAGACATAAATGCAACCAAGCGCACACAAGCACCGTGACTGCCGCTTGAATTGCTTAAGGAAGGATGGGGCGAGAACGCGAGGGGACTGTGAGACTCCAGCTGAGATGGAGATATATATCCTCCTTGCCTCCGCCATTCTGTGCATCGCGATGGCTTCAGGTGCAGCTCTATCCAGCAACATGATGTGCAAGCGGAGCAGAGCTATCAGCAGCCAGAAAAGACCTCGGGAGGATCCTCCAGAAATGTGCAATCCTTCAGCCCGCTGTGAAGAAGAGTCGTAAAATGCTCGAGGATGGCCCACGCAGTCGGCTGTGAATTTAATCACCTGGTCGAAACTGTGAAGAAGTGCGAGGAGGTGGAGGACCTGCTTGACAAAGGGGGGTTTTAACTACAGGATCGATAGCAACGCCCACCTTAATTCCTCGCATGTTTCCACTCACTGCATCGAGGTGCACCCAGAAAGAGCTCGCGCTACTTGGATCTGCCGGCATGCATGGGGATGAACACGGAGTTGGCGACATACGACCCATTCCTCCCCGAGACGAAGTGCGCATGGGTTTCTTTTTGTTGTGCGTGCAGTTGGTTTGGGAACAAACACGATTGAATCTCACTCATTGCCGTTTACCCATCGGTCCCTCGTGTGTGACCACCCATGCTAGATAACGAAGACCTGGTGATCATCACCGAAATATATGGCAAGCCGCCGAGACGCTGGCGTCAGTTGCTAGGCCGTGTCAACATTAGGAGCCAGCGTGAGTAGGTAGTGAACTCTCGCAATTTCTGCCGCTTGGCGTTTATAATGTTTGGCGAGATCCTTTGGTAAGCACGCGTCGTGTTCTCATCTACATATCAACTCGCTACTCCTCTTTCGGATACATCCCGTATATAATGATGATAAAGCTCGATGTGTTTTGTGCGTGCATGAAACCGAGGGTTTGCTACAAGGGCGATGGCAGATTGGTTATCACACAACAGCTGGGTAGCAGATGGCTGGGGCATGTAGATGGAATCAAGGAACTGTCTTTCCCACTCCAGTTCCTTGCAGGCATCCGTCAATGCCTTATATTCCGCTTCAGTTGACGAGAGAGCTAAAGACGTTTGCTTTTTACAGGACCAATTGACAGCACCTGAGGCAAGAAGGCAAACATACGCTGAAAGGCTGCGTCGAGTATCAACATCTGAAGCCCAGTCGGCATCAGCATAGGCAGTAAGAATAAACTCTCGTTTCCCACTAGCAGTGTAATGCAAACCATAGGTGATGGTGCCTTTTAGATCGATAATTCGCTTTACGTTGAGCCTGATGAGGGCCGTGGATTTGTCGAATCGGGCCACAACATCGATCGCAAAGCGATGTCCGGGCGCGTGTCGATTAGATAAAAGATCGTGCACCCAACGCCTCAAGATACGGACGTCCGTGCATACGCTTCTTCCTGCTGGGGTGATCGGGGTCATAGATGAGTTTCACACTAACCACACACGGAGTAGTCACGGATTTAGCCTCATGTAAGTGAAATCGTTTCAAAATTTCCTTAAGATACTTAGTTTGATGCAAGATAATAGTGCCCTGGTCTCTGTCTCGCATGATCTGGATACCCAGACAGAACTGCAGGGACCTTGATCGGTCATCTCAAACTCACTCCGCAACAAGGCCTTAACCTTGTCAAGCTGTGCAGGGCTATTACTCAAGAGGATAGCGTCATCAACGTACAGCGCCAAGACCACAAACAGGCCTCCCTCAGCTAAGTAAAATACATTGGAGTCAGCTGGGGATTGTACAAAACCTGCTTAAAGGGAACTTCATTATCCGCTTGAACCAAGCTCTAGGACTGCTGTCTAAGACCATAAATGGTCTTGAGTAATTTACAGACCTTCTTTGTCCATTTCTTACTAACAAAACCCTCCGGTTGCAGCATGTAGAGAAACTCTTCGAGCTCTCCGTGAAGAAAAGCTATGCTTACATCCATCCGTGGAGTTCGGATCTAGTTCAAGAAGAAGGCAAGAAGAATACTGGATGATGGAGGTTTCCACGTAAAAGGTATCCCCATAGTCGATTCGTGAATAAAAGCCTCGGCCACAAGCACGCTTTTGTATCGCGCAATGGTACCATCAGACTTCAACTTGGTTTTAAAAACCCACTTACAGGTAATAGGCTTCCGCCAGCGGTCGGCAAGTTCCCAAGTGTTATTTTTAATAAGTCTGTTGTACTCATCATCGATAGAAACCCTCCAGTGTAACCATCCATTCGTTATTTATATGTAGGATGCGACGAACATCTGGAACATGGATGTTTGTAACATGAGCAGCTGGTTTTCGAAAGTCAATTGATTGATATGGAGTTTCTAACCAATTTTCCCTTGGCCTCCTCTCACGGATAGGATACCTCGGCTCCTCGGGATCCTGGTCAGCAGGAGCAGGTGGTTGTGCTGCTCGGGCACCCTGCTGGAACTCCTCATCACTCAGTGCACCAGCAGGACCTTCATCGGGATCAGAGAAGAACCCGAAGTCATCGACAAATTCCTCCTCTGCAGGGTCAGCGGCAACTGCATCCTGAACTGGTGGAGCATCCCCCTCGTAATCAGGAATATCTGGAAGAGGGTTCTATTATGCTTCATCAGTTGGATGGACAGGAGGCTGCAGACCTAACAGGTCATCTAATTCAGCATGATCTGTGGAGGTAGGGGCTTCACCATCGGACTGTGGATAATCAGATGAGTTTCCAAAAGCCTATGATGAAGGAACACTGTTTGACTGCAATAAAGGATTAGGGGATAGTGTGATTTGGGGGCTATGTAGCTCGTCAAACGTAACACTACGTGCAAGTGTCAACTTAGAGGTCTGAGGGTCAAGCAACTTGTAAGCTTTGGATTCTTCAGAGCATCCTACAAACTCAAGCTTCTTAGACCCGTTATCTAATTTACCTCGTTTGGCTTCAGGTATGAAAGCATAGGCGGGAGAACCAAACACTCGTAAGTGAGACAAGCTAGGTTTTCGACCCCAGAAAGCTTCATAAGGAGTCATGTCAGCAACAGCAGACATAACAAGACGATTGTGGATATATGTAGCAGCTACCACAGCCTCTGCCCAGAAGGACTTGGGGAGAGAGGCCCATGAC
The DNA here is from genome assembly GCA_010909165.1 of Anthoceros angustus. NCBI lineage: Eukaryota > Viridiplantae > Streptophyta > Anthocerotopsida > Anthocerotales > Anthocerotaceae > Anthoceros > Anthoceros angustus. Next base: position 96,814 of record MU008227.1, read on the forward strand.
AGCATACTCCGAGTCATTCCCATCAACGTCTCATTTTTCCTTTCATCAACTCCATTCTGTTGTTGTGTATAGGGGACATAAAGTTGCCGAATGATGCCGTGCTTCTCAAACAGATCATCAAACTTATGACCCGTAAATTCTCCTCCGTTATCTGTTCTGAAACACTTGACTAATCTACATGTCTGCCTCTGAACCATATGTATCCATCTGGAGATATGTTCGAAGACATCACTCTTGAGTTTGAGAGGAAAAGTCCAAGTGTATCTCGAGAAATCATCTGTCAAGGAAAGGTAATATTCAGCACCTCCCAAGCTCTTAACAGGAAATTTGCCTGCAATGTCGGCATGTATAAGCTCCAGAATTGCTTTAGCCCTAGTTGGCTCTTTGTTTCTGAAGGGTTGCTCCTTTGCTTTGACAGAATACATGGAGCACACGTCGACAAGTGTTTGAAGCAGCTGGGGAGTTTTTCTCGATAGAAACTTGAGTTTGACATAAGATCAAGCTTAGACCTGTTAACATGCCCAAGCCTAGCATGCCAAAGGTTAGCCTGAACATTATATGCTGCAAACAGAGCTCTAGCTTTAGACTTTGTGACTGTAACAAGTTGATACAAATCATTAACGAGAATTGCCTTAGCTATGTGTTTATCAGGGTGTGATAGATTGTACATGTAACATGTTCTGTCCTCAAAACGGAAGCCATACAATCTACTCTGTGCAATGGCTCTAATGGACAAGAGATTTTTGCTCATGGCTGGAACATATAGAACGTCTTCAAGATGCAGGGTGGTGCCATCAAGCAGTGGAATGTTAACGACACCAACACCTCTAACCTCAACACCACGTGAGTCTCCTACAAACACTGATTGTGGCATGGACTGTTTGTGATATGTTGAGAACATCGGCATTACAAACATGTGTCAGAGCTCCGTAATCGATAAACCCGATGATTAGGTTTCACGATAAGAAGTAAGGCAAACCGTTAACACAGAACTGCTATTCTTGTGTGTTGGGGTTGGATTCAGTCCAACTGTTCTGTCCTTAGAAGTGACATGTGCTTCAGGTCTGAAGTCACGCTTAGGATCTCCCCTTGCTCCTTTTCCTGACTCAAAAAATCCACGATTCGCCAGGCGTTTAGTGGAGCCAGATAAATGTCTGTTCTGGCCACTGTTATTATTGTTGCTGAACTTATCCTTCTTACTCTTATCTTTCCCCTTCCAAGGGCCTTTTCCTTTTGCAGCAAAAAGGACCTTGTCACCTCTGAGGCGACCACTGGAACCAGTCTTTCGACTCTGTTCTTCTTGGAGGAGGGCTCCAACCACTTCATTGAAGTTGATAGTAGCGAGCACGTGACAAAGACATACGAGTCCACGAGAGACGAGTTCACCGGAGACAAAAGTCGATGGAGGCGGCAATGAGCGAGCATCATGTCCACCTCCGAGATTTTGCTGTTGAGGGTAGCAAGCTGTGCTCTAAGATAGCGTAGCTTCGACACATGTGCCCCAACCGATTCTCCATCCTTCAAACGCAGAGCATGGAAAGCATTACGGGCAGCAACCAAGGTAAGTATGTTTTGTACTTGATATGTGTCCGTTAACTGTTTCCAAACCGCAGCTGCTGTATCATGAAACTCCACCTCTGTGACGGTGGTCTCATCAAGTCCTGACAGCAAGATAGCATACGCAATCTTGTTGCCCTTCTTCCACTTGTCAATAACATCTTGTGTCGGCTGAGTGCCACCAGCAGGCACAATGGAAGGATCCGGGAGAGTGCCATCGGCGTATTCCCACACGTCGCGAGCGTTGAGATTGGCCTTCATGCGAGCTCTCCAACTTTCAAACCTGGTTTGAGTCCCATCAAATCTGTCTTTTTCCTTAAATTCCCCTGAGTAGGAAGAACCTATGAAAGTTGTGGTCTGCTGGGCTCCTGTAGAACCCATGTTGACAACAGGGAGAACGGGGATAATAGGAAGTGGTGGATTTGAGTAGAGCCAGGAAAAAAGTTCAGAGTCTGAGTCACTATCTGAATCAAACAACGACATAACCTACGGTAACGTCATTTGAGATGTGTGTGTGGACTATGCTTCAGCTAACAATGCTTGCAGGAGATTTGATAGAGACGAGAGTACGGGAAAGAAGAGATGACTGATATCCTATCCTGTCCGTGATCTCGTCTACTATGCAGATCTCAGGCACAGCGTGTGTTAACTCGAACGAACAATTTGTGGGCAGGGGCTGTGAGCAAGTGGGGAAGGAACGGATAAAAGTTTTATCCTAGCCTACGCTTGCTCTTCCTCTGAGTTCAAAGTTCCAGCACACAGAAAATGGTGAAGAGGTACGTCTGTACTGAACAGATACGTAGACAACCTAAAAACTGGAAAAGTCACGTGAACGCTAACTAACAGGTGCAAGTGACCTAATTTTTCAGGTTGGGAGACACCAAGAGGTGTTGGATCTGCGACAGTCGACGCTGCAAACACATGCAAGGTCTTTGGACATCCACCCCAACAAGCACCTTGATCGTGGCCCATTGATGCCGGAAATGCAGCCTTGCACGCTCGGCTATGGAGAGCGTCGCTTTAGATCACCATCGTGACTCACAAAGATTCTCGACTTGGGCACTCACGTGTAGGTACAAGTGAGTCCAAATACAGGTCAGAATAACCTCCGAGATGGGTGCAGGCGCCGATACGTTGGCCGATCATCCGCCACATTAGCACTTCATCAGCTTCAATGTCAGAGGAGATTTCCACCAAGAACGGCTGAGTAGTTGTGATGAACCTGATCATCAATGATTCAATTACTTCCAGCCGAAGAGAGAGCCTTTCTGAAGCAAAGGGATCTGCTGACAGGAGAGGATTCTCTTCAGCAACCCTTTGTGCTCCTCTTGTTGGTGGGGAAATTTCCTCCTCTTGTGCGTCCTCACGCAGTGAATTCAGCACTGACGCGGCGCGAACTCCGCTTGAAAGCTGGGAGAAGGCCGCCTTGGGACTCGCTATAGTAGCCGCCGAGAAGCGCCTAATTACACCAAGACTTTCCCTATGTCTACCATTAGTCCAAGAATCTGTGATGAGGTCATTGTGGCGCCTCTGTACATATTCTTCCCTAGAGAGAACCCTTGAAGGAACGTCAGGAGGAGTCCTTTCACGACGTCTCCTGTTCCTTCGAGGCATTTTTCTTTAAGGCAGATTCATTTAGCAATATGTACCTATCTAAAATCTGTCATGCTCAAGATTGTCTTAGCTACGTGCCATAGCTAGACATTAAGTGCAGTGGAAGTCACAGAGCCGTGGCTCTGATACCATGACACGATGTGCTAGGCATAGACAGCGTATGCAGAACACAAAACAATGAATAAATTAACGAACAAAATTGTGTCTTATATAGTTGTATGTTAATGTAACCTAAAGGTAAGCTTAACTAACCATGTGAGGTTAACTAACTGTGATTAAGTTCTAATCCTAACACTCCCAGCTATTTTAACTTTGATGTCTGGTATTGGGTTAAAGGAGGAGAAGTGCTTGTCAAGGGATCCTAGGAAGTCAGCCTCGACGTCACTATCTTCATCAACTACACTACCAGGTTCATCAACCTGCTGAACCAGGTTCTTGAAGCAACCATCAGCTGTGAGCCACCCTCCATGCCCCTTGCAATCTGCAGCAAATTTCAGAGTACTCCACTTGGGCCTCGCTTTGGAGTGAGGCTAGGGAGGTACAAAGTAGCAATTGGATCACGAGAGGACATGCCAGGCACACCAGATTTTTGGGCTTCAATCAAACCACTCACAAGGTTAGACAAAAGCACAATCTTGTGTTGCAGTCCTCTAGAGCTCCCTCAAAATTGGCTGTGATTCTTTCTAAAAGGTTCCAGCAGGAGGCAAAGTGATCTCTCGAAGATTGAGTGGATCTCACGATCAGCACGCAACCTCTCAAATGCCAGGAGCACCTTTGATCCTGAATTTTCAGATGGTTGGCTTGTCTCGATTTTCGTAATATCTTGGTCTTGGTCTCTAATTGTGGTGACAATTACGACATTACAACAGTGTCTTACTTGGATGGCGAGGAGGAGTTGAGGGGAAATTCCTCCTATTAGATCTAGGAGCCGGCTGCAGCTTGTAATTTCTGTAAGATGCCAGATTCCGGTCTATTTCCTCTTGTCTTGCAATTTGACTAGCAAAGCTGCCAACACGCACTCGCTGATCAGTCCTCCTCCGCGTCATGTTCGTAGGATCAGTATTGAAGGCCTTCCCTACTGCTAAGAGCAACCAGTACTCAAAGCTGAAGGTGTCTGGGCAAGTGAGCAAAGCCAAAAGGAATTTGAATTGAGTGATTAGAATTCACTGGAGTTTCTACATTAGCCTTGATTTTGTACCCATGCATTCTGGCCTAGTGTAATGCTGTGAAATCCATCTAGAGAACTAGAATGCACTCAGAACATTAGCCTAGATGGCTCTGATACCATCTTATAAATTGTAATAGCGGAAGCGTTTGCAAGTAAACAAAATGCAATTAAACAATGAGTACACAAAATTGTCTTGAATAGTTGGTATTGTGCCCCTTGGGTAATTAACCTAATTATAAATAAATAATATGCGAGGTTAAACTAACCCCTAATTATTAACAGAAGCTTCCAAAGCCTTGAGGAGCTCGTAGTAGCAAACTGAGTCGACGGTCGGATTGCTCTTCCACATGCGCCCGAGCACCGATACTCTCTCGCCATAGGTGCTCCGCACCGAGCGTGCCGGCCCGTGCTCACGCCCGCTTCCATCGCTGTGTCGGCTGGGCTTGGAGCCGAGTAGAATCTCATGAGGCCACTAGGGAGGCCTCTATCACTTCCTGGCCGCCCACCCGCCTCCAGCCTCCTTGTTCCGCACCCTCGGGCCATGGCGCTCCCTCCGCCTTCCTCAATCGTGGACCACAGCCTTCTTTTCGCCTAAGGCCCTTGCTCCTCCATTCATCCTGGCCTGAAGCTCCGCCATCTCCCTTCCCAAGCGGTCCGGCAACTCCACCCGGTTCCTTGGTTCATCCAGGTCCTTCTCCATTTCGGCGACGTCCTGCTCCTTGTTCCATCGCCTCACCTCCTCCGTCCTCAAGCAGAGCTGGAGTTGCGCTATCTCCCGCTCGTGGTTTGCGATCACTCCCTGGAGGGCTCCATGCCGCGATCGGTTCTTGGAGTCAGAGCTCTCCTTGCTTTCATCTCCTCGCCGCTGCTCTCCTCCACGCAATCGGCCCGAGCCAGCCCTCCACAGTTGGCCTCTCTTCTCGCCTAACTCGTGCTCGCCCGCCACTCGCTTCGCCAGCAGTTAGCCGGGCCCCCGCTGCCTCTCCTCCACTTGATTCCGATTCGCCGTGAATGATCCTGGCCGCTCTTAGCCACGGCTTGCCTCCCGCGCCTTCACCTGAGCCACCGCGGCCAGGGTGTTCCCGCTGAGCCGGCTGTCTCGAGCTCGCCCGCCTGCCTTCGTGCTTCCTCCAACTCTCCTCGCGCTTCGCCGATCGCAGAAAGGTCCTCCGCCTGCTTGGCCTCTTGAGGCCGCTTCATTTCAGACATTGAGGACCTGGTCCGGCTTCAATATCGGACCTCCCGCCTCCGCCTCCCGACGCTCTCCTCGATTCGGGCGAGGACTCCGCCTTCTTGGCCGCTGGCCGCCTCCACCGCCTCCCGGAGAAGCACCATGCGCCTCTGGTGGCCTCCACTTCGGGTTTTCTTTGGCGCCCATGAGGCTCCAGAGCATGATCCCATGACGGTTGCCGTGCCGTGTCTCTTCCACGGCCACGTACCGAGAGAGGCACCCAAGAAGTCCCAGTGGGTGCGGGGCATCTCCCGGGGACCGCCAGATGGCATGGCCCTGAGTGACCCGACTTGGCTCTCGGACTGATAAGGACCTCAGTCACAGTGTCCGGTCCGTCCTTCAATCTCCTTGGCCTGCTTTGGCCGCACTCCCTTTCTCCGCCCGCCTGCTTGGGGCTCCTTGGAGGTGGGGGGTCCTGGAACCGCTGCTGCTTCCTCTTCTTATACAGACTGGCTCAATGTGGTTGCTGCCTCCTCTGTGCCTTTGGGCGGCGCCCCGCCTTCTCACGGCTTCCTCCGCCTCGCCACCAGAAGTAGGAACCGTACGCCTCCTTGGCGCTTCATTGGCGGGAGCCGCTTTTCGCCTCGATTTGCGACTCTCCTCGTCCCGTGGCTCAGCCGGGCATGGTGGGTTGCCGGGTGGGCGCCGCCGCTAGCTCCCTTCCCGTAGGTGCTTCGTCCGTCGCGGGGGCCTCCGCTTCCGGAACTAGAAGGAGGGAGGCAGGAATATCCTCCCATACCTCCCGGGGCGGCGAGGGGGTCCGTTCCAGTCAAATGGAATCCCGGATCCCTTCCCAATCGTCCTCCTCCCGGGCCCGTTTGGCCTTAGGAGGTCGGACCTCCGCCTCTTGCGCCTTCGCTCCTTCCCGCTCCGCCTCTGGTAGGGCCGCCCTTTTGAGCGCCGCCCTCTTCTCCCTCCTTCTGTGGAGGTTGAGATGTCCCCATACATGGATGAGGAAGGGTGATGCCGACGGAGGTGGCTTCTCACCCGTAGCTTCCTCGGCCTCGATCCTCGGCGAAGATGATACGCCCCTGGGCCGTCTTTTTCCTCGTCAGGGGCGGCAGAACACCGAGATTGTCACAGGTGATCCACCTTGGTGAGCATGTTCCAATGGACAATGACCTTAGCCAACGCCCTCACCCGCACATATCAAAGAAGTCCGACATCACAAATTGGACGACTGTTGCATCCCCGGCGGACATTGCCGCCTTCGCTTCCCACCTTTCCCCTCACCTTGAGGGGCCCGAACTACTTCAATTTTCCACCCAAGTGGTTGTAAACCACCCTCGGGACCTCCACGGTCCATCTCCTGGGATCCTCCCTCAAGCTCTTGTAGCGAACCTCCTTGTTAGCAACTGCCAGCATCTTTCTGGTGTACTCGGATTTAGCGACGTGCCAAATGTCCGCATCAAGGCCAAGATGTCCATGCCATTGCTCCACGAGCTCCTTCGTCATTCCAGGGCCGTCGGGTATCGCTTATGGACGATGTTGTGTTCTACCAGGGCTCCCATACCTCCACGCCTTGTTGGGTCCCATAGCTGGGCTTTCTCGCCGTTGAAAAATTGTGCCACGACACTCACGCCTTCCGCCGCTGGCCGCTTCCAACCACGAAGGTGAGCGGCGAGAGTGCTCAAGGCCGAAAAGACAACGCCAGAGCTGCGTCGGAGCGCGATGGACTGTGAAAACCGCCGCGAGGTCGTGACAAAGAATGGCCTTCCTCCCCGCGATGCTTGGCGGAAGGGGGCTGAGGGTGTCTTCGCCAGCCCGTAATCGCCGAGGTCCGCATGGCTTACTTCCCGCCTCTTACGCCCGCTTACTCGCCTTACGCCGCCGCATTTCAGCCTTACGTCAGCATCCGGCCGCGTGACACCGCTTATAACCCGCCCACCTGGGCAAATTTCTATCTGGTCTCGTCGGCGTTCACCTCCCTCGCCTGGCCCACGTGGCCCCGTCTGTCTAAAACACGCTCCAATTCTTAAGTTACTTTACTTGGCGATTTATCCTGGCCCCTACTCCGTGAGTGTGGTCCTGGACTTACCTACTCCTGAAAGCGCGGTCCGGACCCCCCCCCTCCAGAGTGTAGTCCGTAGCTCCTCCAGAGTGTGCTCCGGAGTCCTCCAGCCTACTCCGAAGTGCAGTCCGGAGTATTCCGGACTTATTTCTTCCCTTCCGCCTTATTTCCTGCTCCACGCTTACGAAAAAACAAAAACCTGACCCATTTCCTACCTAAAGAGAGAATCCGTGGTCCACACCATGCAAGCGTCCTTAAAATCAACAAAGTTAAGATTTGAAGAAGGTGTAAGATTTGAACTCGAAACCCCCTCTTTACTACACCTTTCTTCCGACCACTTCACTAACGTTTCCGAGTTACTAGCTTTTTGAGCCGCTAAATAATTAATTTTTACATACGCCATGAGGAGCCCAGGGGAGGAACATCACGGCCGCCTATGGGTGTGTGTTAGGGGAGGGCGCCGGCCACCATGCAAGGTGGTGTGTTGGGGAGGGCACCGGCCGCCCCCATGGGCAAGGCAGGTGCTAGGGGAGGGCGCGCCCATGGGCAAGGTGGCTTAGGAAGGCCAGCACATGGGCAGGTGTTAGAGGGCGCCACCGGCGCCCATGAGGCATGCTGGGGAGGGCGTCACCGACGCCTCCCTAGCTCCACTGCATGCACCACGGGCATGTACACCCATGGGTGGCATGCTAAGCAAGGCGCCGCCACGCCTCCCTTAGCACCATCCTACGATACATGCGGGTGAAGTGGGGGGATAAGAAGGGAACGGCAGTATCCTATCACCGATGGAAGGTGTGCCCATTTGAGAAGGGTTAAAAGATTTGGCCCATAGGTGACTCAAGAGTACAAGTGGTGGAAAGCCTTTTGGGTGGACTAGAAGGAGATTGCTATCATTGTGGAGAATAACATTGGGCTAGTGCTACGCCCTTGAAGTGGTTTTCACGTGCGTGGATCATAACCACCACTCAAGTGCCGATGAAGCTTTGCGGATGAGGCATTATTGAGGGACCTCCCAGTGATATGTACTTGGGGCATATCAAAATGCCGGAAGGCAACAAAGTGGGAATGCGGATGAATGGAGACATAATGGAAATCTGAAGGAAGCCAAAGTGCCATGCACTATGGACACGCATAACAAGCCATTCGGATTGGGAGAGTCATTGACGGGTTAGATGCACCACGACTCACTTTCTTATCCATCGGTATCGGACCGAGCACACGCGCATTTAAGGAGATATGTGTAGGAATACATAGTCCCCGAAAGTGCCAACCCATCCGTCCGATGCCGAGGAAAAAGGGAATAAGGTCCATTACCCAAAAAACATACATGAGGTGTTTGTGAATGAAACAGCCATCTTGTATTATGGGTTTGTGTTGAACGCACGGAAACATGTGTATATGGTGGACAAAAAAGCGATAAGGGATAAGCTCTGCAAGTTGCGCGGCTTCATACAGCATGCGAGTCAAAGTGCCGCTGAAGATAGTGATGACAATGCTGGAGAAGCTGGACCAAGTAGGACGAAGGATTGAACTCTGGTGATGAGTGGAATTGAAATCACGGTTTGTCCCGGGGTCCCAGAGTGAATGTTGTACGTTTGGTTCCAGATGTTACTGTGTTTTGGAAATACCCTATCCGTGGCTTTTGTTGTGTCCTTACTAAACCACATTTTCCTCCCAAAACTGAATTTATAGTCGTCCCTTCTCGGAAGGAACGGCCTTCCTTACCGTTCCTACTTTGCATTAATCCCATAGGTTTGAGTTTGTGACCACCATTCGAAAAAAACATTGCCGGATGGAAAGTAGGAACTTTAGTGGGTGACACCCTTTGTTTCCGAGATGTTTTCCGGAATGCCTTTAAAACGCTGTTTTAGGGCCCATCAAAAACCCCCTTCAGAGATTATTTACGGAAAACCCCCTTTGAGATTATTTACCCCCTTCAAAAATTATGATGTTTCTACTTCAGAGTCCATGGGGCAATAGATGGGGCCACCCACTACGTCCCATGGTTGGTGCTGGAAGATAAGAAGCGGGGGACAACCATTTTCAATGCCTATGTGGATGCAGTGAGGAGGTTTGGCCCATCCCCAGCAGATTCGGTCGGACTATGCAGCAGAGCACAACCTGATAGAGGCGGACATGAACCGTGCGAGGCCAAGGGCACACGGCGAACTTCATTCATCCTCCGTGCACAACCAAAGTCCGATGTGGTTGCTTATGGCCTTTTGTCACACGAGGAGGTATGGTGGTAGCAATTGCCCTTTCTGTAGAGGATTGAGCATTTTTGGCGGTCATTGGGGGTGAAGTGGGCGCCTGTGACGAGGGGTACATGATGGATTTGGTGAGGAGTAGCGACTGGACATCACCAACCCTAGCACATCCATTCCCCGTGACATGTCACCTTCATGCCCACCATGAGGCTGAGCTGTGGAACAAGCACAGTGGTGCGCAAGATAAGGCGGACCGACATCTCGGCCATGTGCTGCACAGCATTCCGTGAAGAGGCTCGGCCCAAGAGTGGTGCACCACCCGCATATGAGGCTGGAGGCATGGCGAGGAGTTCGATGTCTGGTCCTCAATATGCATGTAACGCCCTCGAGATGCCACCGTTAGGCGCGATTGAGCTGTTGTCCGAGGTGAGTCCTCGGCTGAAGCACACTTGTCTTTTTGTGTGTAGGTTGCAGCTATTTTCCGTCATGTAAGGTTCCATCCCTTGAGGCATTGCACCGCTCGATCAAACGCAGCATCACTGTGAGCTGCGGCAGAACCGTGATGTCGCGAGGGACAATGCCATGCGAAGGGCTTGAGGCATGGACTTCCTCCCGACAGGTACCGCCTGCACTCGGCACCGACGACATGCAGTGTGGAGTGCACGAGTTGGGGAGGCAATCGCTGAGTACCTCCAAGATGGATGCAAGTCAAGCCACGCCGCTTTTGAGTGCAAGCATTGTATGTGGAATCGCTTATGGAAGCCCTTCTCTGTTGGTCCTTCTAGTACAAGCTTGTTTCGGGGTAGTTAGTGCTATGTGAAATCACCCCCATAGGCGAGGCCTAGGAAACGCGTGTACCATGCAGCCACAAACATTGGCAATTTTGCACGTAAGGGCAACGACTTACCAACGCAAATGTAGACGATGACTGCAGCGCAAATGCAATTGCATATGGTAAGCGCAGCTCTAACGCAACCGCTGACAACCCTAACAAATTGTGGATGCCGCGTGAGCGGATATGGCATATTGCGTGCCGCAATGGCGCGGCAACGCAAATGACCTAAACGCAAACCTAACCCCAAAAGAAGAAAAGTTTCTGTGTATCGTGGAATCTTTTCGTGTATCATGGGGTGGATTGACCACATCGGGATATGGGGGGCCGCAGCCCCAACGGATGTGATCATGCATGACATACTGAAATGGTTCCGCCATATGCGGTGGGACTATTTCTCCACAACCCTAAAAAAATATGGATGCCGCATGATGAGATGGTATTCCATACACCAGGCCAAAAGTGTGTGATAGAAAGTTTTTTGCTCACAACCCTAAAAAATGTGGATGCCATGTGAGGAGATCGGTATTCTATATACCAGGCCAAAAGTGTGTGATAGAAAGTTTTTAGCCCGCGTACGACCCTGCCCGAAAAGATGTGGTGTATATTATATATATGTGTATTATACAAAGGAATGAAGATGCCGTGGCATATTGGAGTATAGTACAGCCGAAAAAACAATGTCACACACACGACGACCCGTGACGAGATGGGTTTTCCATACCCCTGACGACTTCGGTATTTCATATAGAATCTTTTGGGATTCATCAAGAGTCGGTGTCCCGTACAAACTGGCGGGAATGGACGAAGAGTTGCCTCTCTCGTTTTCCAGAGTAAGGCAGGGAGGTCCCAGCAAGCGCCTGAGCAAGCCAGGCGCTTGCTGGGGTGGCCATGGCTTCCGCGCTTGCTCTGTGGAGCTACGTATTGTGCTCTGTGGCCGTAACGGGCTTCGGAGTGTTTGCTCTCGTGTTTGCTATCATCAGGCAGAAGCGGAAGGTGATAGAGATGGGTTTCGGGTCCGGGTCTGGTTTCAGCTAGGTCATGAAGGGCTGGCTGGGTGACTGACCAGGGTCCCGCTTGGGCTGGTGGATGAAGGGCAAGGACACCACTGAATTCTTCTTGACAGCACGAGGAACAGCTGGAGCTTTCAGGATTGCCTGGTCTTTCTACGCTGCAGCGATGGGGTCATGGGCAATTTTCTCCCTCCCATCCTACGCTTACGGATATGGTGAGTGAGTGGTTGGATGTGGTGGGTGTGCTGGGGCTAGGAAAGCCTGCTCGTCTCTGCTATAATCAGCATGAACTCATGGCTCACCTGTGGGGCAGGGATTGTGGGGCTTGTGTGGTTGTGCCTGCCCATTCTGTTGCAGGGTTTCTTTGGCGCCCACATCACCAGGAGGCTGCCGAACGTCATGTCTTTCACAGACTTCGTCAGGAAGGTAAGATAGCGGTCTCTGGTGCACTTGGAACTAGTTGTAGGATCCAATTCTTAACATGCAGGAGGATGCTGACTCCTGAACTGCTCTTCAGCGATTTGGGGACGTGCTGATGGTGTGGGTCACCCTCATCATGATGCTCACCATGGGTATTGCTCTAACTGCCGAGATGACAGCCGTAGGAGACCTTTTCAGTGATGTGATTGGGACCACCCGTGTACCCATCGTCGTCCTGATTGCCATGGTGTCCATGGTCTACACGGCTGGTGGAGGGCTTTATGTGAGCATGATCACTGACCAGCTGCAGGCTGGCCTTACCCTTATACTCCTGGCAATTTTTATCGTGTTTGTGGCTTTCACCTTCAGGGAAACACTTCCCCCAGTACCCAAGTACCTCGGTGCCACCTACCCAGGTGAGTCACAATCTGTGTGTGTGCTTGCCAGCAAGGCTTGCTTTCTCGGCAGGGAAGACTGTATAATCCATCATATCGTGCTGACTGTGCAGGGTATGCCTCGATTGCTACTATGCCGATCTCCCTGATATCAGCCTCGTTGTTCAGTGAGGCGATATGGCAGCGCTGTTGGGCATCTGTCAGTAACCGAAAGTTGAAGCAGGGTGCTTTCTGGGGAGCTTGCCAGGTAATGTACATGTCCTCTTGTTTGTTAATCTGATGTTGGGGTTGAGAAAAGGCAATGTGGTTAAGCAGGAACACTTAAAAGGCTTATGCTCCGTGTACTAGGTGATTCTTGTGTGCTTCCTTTTTGGATTCGGTGGGTACCTCGCAGCCTGGTCTGGGAAGTTTGTGCCTTCTGGACCAGATGACTACGGTAACACCATTTTCTTCACATTGCTTACAAACAGCGATGGAGTCCAGGTGTGGCACTGTCCCTGTCGCCATTATCCGATGTCTGTAGTCTCAACATATACATGTCTGTTTGTGTGCATTGCACAACCCCAGCTTATTTGTGTTCCACTTGCAGGTGGTATGGTATGGGGTCACTATCCTGAGCGACTCAGCTCAAGATTCTCTACAAAATGCTCTCACAAACTGCATTGCGGCGTGTTTCTGCGAAACCAGTCCGTTATGTGGAGCCGTCTGTTGATGGTTGTTGTAACGGTTCCATGCCTCGTGGTATCACGCAGGG
>MU008227.1:114287-142421 GCA_010909165.1 Anthoceros angustus
TGGGGCACAAAATCGAACAATCCTACGCTTCATCCCGACGTGACCTTGCGCAAAGGAAGTTGAGGAAAAGTGCGTGAAGGCCACCAAGTCCAAAGAGCATCCGCGAACCAATCCTTAGTGCCTCAAGACTAGGACGATTGTGCAAAGGTAAGGGCAAAATCTTTGTGGCTTCCTCTTCCGATGGCATGTGCAAATAAGGACTTATGAGGATGCATGTTGGTTGTCCTCTATGGTTGCATCTGCGGAGACTTCATGCCAATGCTTGAATGGTGCCGCTGCTGGTCGGGCTCGCTTACTTTTACATTTTCCTCCTCGCCCTCCCGCTTTGTTAATTAGTAATTCCGCACCTAACCTAGTGCCTTGTCGTGATGGTGAACCAAAACCTTGAAGTCGCTATATTCCAAATCTCCACGCTAGGAGCATGGTTTTCCATTAGAAGGAATGGCTTTGCATCCAAACCCCATCTCGAACAAGTCCAGCGGATGCGTAAGCACTTTGGATGAGCGGAGGCGATTGGGTGAACACATTCATGCTATTCAATGTTACATGGCGAGACGATCGCCATGTCCCACGCAGTAGGGAAAGGCACGCTTTCTCCTATTGTGCCAAAGGCATCGCATATGCGCTATACCGCACTGCGTGTCCGAATATAACCGTAACCCTTTGAACTCAACGGCGTCGCACCGGATGTCCGGGTCGAGTCGTTTACTGGTGAATCGCTCCCCACCACTTTCCTATTTATTATGTGAACGCTAAACACTTTCACGATTTTGATATCTTGGCTGGTGAAAATGTGCAAACAGACCCCACATCGGGTATTTATCTTCAAATTCATGGTTTTTTAAGGGTAGGTGATATAGTATAGAGGGAAAAAAGGAAAAATTAGTAAACAAACCTTGAAATGCACGGTTTCATTTGAAAACTCTTCATTCTTTATACATCATTTTTTAGTAAAATTTTAAAAAGAACCTAATACACGGTTTTCCAAAAACAAACCCCTGTTTTCACACCCTCAAAATTAGAGACGAGGAGCCGTCTCTACTTCTTAGGAGACCTTGTTCTCATAACCATGACACTGAAATGGTAATACACATGTAGCAACAGCGAAGGAAAGTAGCGTGAAAGGAGCATTTCACCTTTACATGTGTCAGTCAACCCAGGGTATAAACAAGCAAAGCTACCACCTCCCCATGATGACAAGAATACAGAGAAGACAAACATCCAAGCACACACAACCGCCATGTGCTCGTGGTTCGCAGGAGGAAAATGAGTGCGTAGACAGCCGACTCAATACTAACTAGGAAGAAAGGGGATAGAACAAATGAAGGGTTTTCCAGAATCTGTTTCCCTCCCCCACGGCCAGCTTCCCTCCCTCACGGACAGCCTCCTCCCTCACCTATGTGATGAATCTTAGCTTGTTGTCAAACTGTCGGGATTGGTCTGGGAGCTGTTACCATAAACATTGAGCACAGGTTAAGGAGCCTTACAGTGAACCCAACACAGTCTCTAAACAAACCAAACAGGCTTCAAGCAAGTGTCCGCACCTCACGGTGCAATAGCGATATAGTCAAGAGCCTGGCTGAGCTAGGGAGTGTGTGAGGGAGGCTCCCTCACACACACTCACACAAAAAACCTCTGAAGTTGCTGTCTGCCTATCGCGTTCGCCACGCACACTCACTGCCTGTTGGCCACACCACAAAGCTCCTCGTTCCAGGAAAAGCCTTCCACACGGTTGACTGACCCAAACGCGTGCCGCATAAAGCCCCCGCCAAATGCCTACACCACCAAGCTCCCAACCGGCCAGTAAGAATTTCTCCGACTCCAACAAGACAATACCGCCTGCGTCACACCACCTATTGCCCGACGTCATAGCTCTAGTGTGGCCATGTAGGGACTTCACGCCAACCATCCTCACCGCTGCTCAAGTTTGAGCTCGCATTTCAGCGTGATGCATGCACAAAACCAATGCTTGTGAGTCTCAACATTAGGAGCACGGTTGATGGAAGTGGATAACCTCATTATCACCCTAACAAAGTCAACGAGCATCCCATTGCTCGCTTCCTTCACTTACGAGTTTGGATAATAAATTGTCCCTAGCATATATAGCAAGACTTAATCCACTAATATATCAAATAAATTAATTTTCCAAATATAAAAATTATAATATATCTATGAAGTAAAAAACGAATAGCCTTAAAAATATCGGTCAAAATGGTCATAATTTCAATTGTTAAACATTCAACGAATGCAAAACACCACGAGACTAAGCGCCCGCTTTCCTAAATTAGTGGTCACCTTTACCTGGCTCGCACCTTCTACCGCTGTGAGAAACTTCGCCGCCTCTAGCATCCCTGCTCCTTCCCGGTTCTCAATCCTGAAGCTCATTTGCACTGCCACCCTTCTTGGCCCAAAGGGCTACACCGCGATCTTCTAGCGCTTTTGAGAGGAAAGGCCTTCTCCAATATCCCCATAATACCTCCACCGGGTTGGCGTGGTTCGGGGTATGGATGAACTCGCCCACACCCGATGTGGCTGCCACCCGCTCAACTGCTGTCAAGCTCACAACTGTTGGGGGCTGCACGGTGGCAGCAATTGTCCCCGCTGCTATTCCAGCTTGATGCGTGTTAATTGCGGCTGCCAACTTGGCATTGTAGGCCAGTTGCAGAGCACTCTGGAAAAGGGGGTTTGGAGTCTGGACCGTTGCAGTGAGGTCAGCAAAGTGAGCCTCATACAAGTCTAGAGCTTCATCTGCAATGGAACCGGCCAATTATAGCTCAATGAGCTTCTTCAACAATCTTATTGGCTTTTGATATGGGCATACCACCCTATCATCTGCTGTGTTATAACACAGTTTATGTTCCACGTTCTCGAAAGCGAGTTGTCAACCCTTCCATCTTCATGCTATTGCAGAAGACCGAGGAGAAATGTTGCGGCCGACAATCCTCGCTGTGGCGCCCCGTGGTGATGTTATCACCGCATCATACAACTTGTCCGCTCCATCAAGCTTTCACATTGGTTGTGCGAAGCATGAACTGACACCTCCTTTACATGTTGCAAGCAATACATCCCGGACCATTGACATATCATCTGGCAAATGAAATACCACGATTCTAAATAACTCAGACGTTGTGATGCCCTGGAACTACATTATGACGTTTTCAAACTCATATCGACTGAACCGCGTGTCATACTCTCTGGAGTTAGCATCCAGACCCAACCCTCTTGGCAAGTCCAGAAGCGGCATAGCATACGGTCGGGGTTCCACAAACTAGGCCATCCTCACGATGTTCCCACATATTATGCCTACCTTGCTGGATCTCCCAGTGTCATCTCTGAACGTCTTTAACTTGTCGGGACTTGCGGTCTCCAACAACCGTCATTGCTCGTCCTCCATTATTTTCCATGCTTTGGCCTTCATAACGTGTTCCTTGAAATTGTCTGGGAGTGCACTCCACTGAAGACAAGCATTTGCTCGCTGCACAAAAGGGCAAAGTCCCACTGTTAGACAAGAACATTGTGGCAAGTGAAGCAAGCCCAAAGCCACCAAGCATTCATACACATGAAATGATCTCAAATGCACCACCACTGTGTGGAGGCCTGCAACCGACTACTCTACGGACCATAGTTTTGAACGTCGTGTTTGCCGATCCGCCGACAAGATCTGATTGAGGGTAGCACTCCTAACCCTCAAAGGTCTCACGATTCGTTCTTTGCAAGTGTGACGTGGATGAGGTTCAATTTTTGGCCTTCTCCAGCCACCCTTTTTGCATTCACTCAAACTCATTTCTCCGCATGTAACCTTCATACATGCTGTCTTAAGGTTGTTGTTGCCCGCAGCAGAATGTTCGATACCCTGGAAACACTTCCACACTCTCATTGGCACATCCGCTTCTTTAACCTCAATGACCACAAGGAACACGATAATTTTTGAAGGGCGGGATATACTGACCCCCTTCGGCCGAGACAGCACCCCCTTGTCACGAAGAACACCTTACCTAGAACAGCATATGTGCCCTACTTTGATAATGCACACACCCTTTCTCGAGGTCATATCTTTGATAAAAGATGCACTTTCAAGTCTACACCGAGAACTGGAGCATGAGGGTGTGGGCCCGCTTATGCTTTTAGTAGAATGCATAGAGGGCTGCCATTTTCATATGTTTATTACAACCGAAACTTTTACTTTCAAGTGGTGGAACACAATGAAAACAATGCATTAGCGGAGTCTCATTTATGGTCGTGAGAACATTGCAACAAACAATCGCTAAGGAGGAAGTGGTCATCAAGATCGATAATAGCCATTCAAGAGTGCGGCTCGGCGACTCATCCATGCCTTGCGCAAACCGAGTCAAGTACCACCGCCATATTCGGAGGCGGTCCATATCCTCCGCCTCAAGTTGTCGCTCTCCATTGCTTGCTGCCTTCAATAGTATCATTCTTGGGCCCAGCCCGACCTGTCGATCGCCACACAAGATCTAGGGTCTCACGACCTCATCCAAAAGGTCGCCACCGTGGTCTTCAACCTTCCGCACTCAATGCAACCACTTGGGCTTTAAGGCAATGCCAACGTCCTTAAAATGAACAAAGTTAGTTGCCCATGCGCCCATGCAAGCATCCTTAAAATCAACAAAATTGAATTGAGGAGGCACGGTTTGAACACAAAACCTATTCACATTACACTTATTTCCCAAACACTAGACCAATGAATAGAAGAAGAAGAATTTTATTTAAGTCCACTAAGGACGGATTTCCGCCATGGGACCGATTTCATACATACAAAGAAAGTATATTGAAAAATTAACCGCTATTCGAACTGGCCCCGAGAACTAGTGACGGAACCATTATGTAATGTCGTATGTTGAACTCTTGAAAATGTTGAGTCCGCTTCTCCCACATTTGCTTTAGGCAAACACCCACTGTAAATAGGATCGTGAAAAGAGAAAAGCGCGAAATGAAGATCGTCTTGTAAATAGAGGGATAAAATTCCGAATATCTTCATATGTGACAGAGGAACACAAAGTGTTCTTCCCACCCCCTGCTGCATAACCTGCAAATTCTGGACTCCTTTGGTGGCTTAGGACGTAGCCATCTATCCGTCTCAATCCAGACGGTGAGACCCGACACGAAGATGACCTATAATCATCCTTAGTTTGAAAGACACCGGGGTGCGAAGGTAAAGAGAGAGCACTGGTTTCCCAGAATTGGATAAAATACGAAAATACTGTTTATAAGTGTCAAGCCTAGGGGATAAGGGAGAGAGAGGAGACCAAGTATAGGACAAGTATGTAGTCTGCAAATCAAGGTGAATGGACTTATTTGGAGGAGGTGGCAAGAACTGGAAAAGGGATGGGCCGAAGACTCTGGACAAAACCAAATTTCGCAGCCATGAGCAAGATTATGATACCAACAAGTCTTATCTCCCGAGACGGCTAATTTTCGGAGGACAAAAGCAAGAAGGAGGTATGAGGAGGGAGGTAGGATGATCGAATGAGCTTCTAATGAATGAGGCGGTAGAAGAAGTTTAAATAGACCATCCAAAGCGGAATGTGGCAAACTCGCAAGGAAGATGGGAAGGGGATGACCTCTTGCACGCAATGTGGGACGAAGAAAGGATGTCTGAACCTCCTCCACCTTGCACCAATCGTCGGGAGAGAGGTACGGTCCCCAAAACTCCGCTGCATACATAGCCGAAGGAACGACGACTGTGTTGAATAACCATTGCTGAGTGGGGATGTCCTTGATGTGCATCCGAGAGCACTGTCTTCGAACCCCACACGCCGATGCCACACCCTTGAGAATGCGAGCGGAGGCAGAGAGCTTCCACTGAAGTGTCGGGCCATACAGAGTTCCACCCAGGTAGACATAAGATCGAACTACCTGGACAAGTTCACCATTATTATATAGTAGAACTTGAGATTGTGTTGCACCGATCCCGCCTGAAGAACATGACCTTAGTCTTCTTGAGATTGACCTCCAAATCTCGCAGGCGACAATATGTCAAGTTGCCGTTGGAGGCCCCGAGGAGTGGGAGAGAAGGGCAATGTCATCCGCATACAAGAGAATAGCAATATAGACCAAGGAAAGGATGCAACCAGGATCCCCATACTCCGCAATCCAAGACTCCATCATCTATGTAGAGGCCAAATAGGTTAGGAGAAGATGGATCCCTCCAGACTCCCATGTTGCAAAGCAAATCCAAAAGGTCAAAAGCGATAAGGAGTGCGGATCTTGGCTTTCACCTTGTCATATAGAACCCTATGGCATGAAGAAGATGAGGAGGCATACCCACCTATGGAAGGGCCAAAGAGCTTCTCCTCGAGATAGAGTCAAATGCCCGCTTGAAGTCAACAAAACATACATAAACATGCTCATATCCTTCTTTCCGCTTCAATAATAGCAATGAGAGTGAAGAGATTATCCTGGTATTACATGGACGAAATCCACTGCCCGTGCCTAACTCCAGATTCTCACCAAGTCGAGTGAGAATTTCCAAGCAAGAGCTAAAGATCTTGGCAAAATGGACTCAACCATGATATACCTATAGTTGGATGGGAGCAGGGTCACCGTCTTGAAGATGGAATGGATGTCATTCCAAAGACCACTCATCCGAAATCCATGGACCAAAGCTTTGAATGCAAGGGGGGAGCAATCACCATAGGACTTGCACGAGAAAAGCTCTGTGAATGTCTTCGTGGTCGGGGCTCTACCAGATCTAAGGTTATTGATGGCGGTAAGGATAAGGTCGAGTGAAAAGCTTGACCCCGGATCCATGGTCCTAATCGAGGGGTATAGATTCCCGAAAGAAGAGTTTGGACATATTCGATAAGCTCGAGACTGCAGCTTGGATAGTTTGATGGGAATGAAACTCCTCCAAAAGCAAAGACCGCCGGGATTCCTTAAGGAGCTTGACAAGACGATCACGTTGGGAGGAAAAGAAAGGACTTTTGACAAAGAATGAGGGCTTTGTACGGCTTGACAATTTCCTTGTACAACGGGAATGATGAGACTTGGATGGAACCTTGAGAGCTCAAGGTAGTTGTGAGTATGGAAGAAGCTTGCACTCCATCAAACCAGTGGATAAAGTTGGAAAGCTTGACGGGTGACAAGGTTTAGGAGGGAAGATTTGATGCACAAGAAAGCACGGCGGAAGTGAAAGCGTAAGCTTGTGAAGGGAAGAGACGGAGGAATAGCAAGGATCTTTTCAAAAGAGAGGAGTATTGGGAAGCTAGACGATGAGGGAAAAGCGGACTCTAGGAGACTTGTGGTATTGTAGAATGGTTTATGGCTTATGACACGAGATGTGCCAAGACAAGAAGGCATGGTCGACTCTAGAGGCTTGAAGTTAGAAACATAAACCGATGTAATCAAGAACGAAAGAAGCCTCGCCCTAGAACGTAATCAAGAACAGGAAGTTGACCTCAAGGCGCAAAGTGGGTGATCCTCTCGCCTGTGCCATTGAGAGAGGCCGTTGTATATAAATAATCCATGCGACTCCACGAGGTTGAGAAGTGCCCGAAAAGATTAACTGTGCGGATCATCGACCTTCTCTCAAGCCTGTGTCCGCAACATCAAGCGGAATAGTTGATGTCGATCATCCGTGCGAGATAGGAGATTGTTCCGAGGAGGTC
This sequence comes from Anthoceros angustus, assembly GCA_010909165.1. Lineage (NCBI taxonomy): Eukaryota > Viridiplantae > Streptophyta > Anthocerotopsida > Anthocerotales > Anthocerotaceae > Anthoceros > Anthoceros angustus. Next base: position 121,916 of record MU008227.1, read on the forward strand.
CAAGCATTGAAGTCTCCAACCAAGAGGATATCTCCTTGGGGCATGAAAACATGAGATCTTCAGAGGTCTTGAAACGAAAAGAGAGGTTGGCCTCTAGCATGCGGAGAACCCCGAGGTGGAAAGTAGCAAGATGCTATGAACAAATGATTAGATGGAAGGATGGTTGCGTAAACCTTGATCCATAAGACCTCAAGGAGTCCTCCTGCAATGATGAAATCAGAGAGAGAAGATCGAAAAACAAGCGACGCCACCGCAGCTTGGGCGCCTTTGAAGAGACATAATTCCCGAAAAGAGAAAAGAATGGAAGTTGGGAAAGGTGGGAGGTGTCTAGCCCGTGTTCGTGAGTTTCGTAAGGAAGATCAAGTCGTGTTCCGCTAAATGGAGCAATCCGTGTTGTGCCCATAAAGATCCATTACAATTCCAGAAGCCATCTTGATGATTCTCGGGCATTGCAAAGTAGTGACCTTCATAAGGTCAAGAGCCGTCGAACTCGGAGGGCTCTTTGACAATCACCGATCTCCATGGAAGAAAGTCTTCCATGAGCCTCCCCGAAGCCGCATCAAAGCTTGCTTGGTCTTCACCGTAGCTTGGTTAAATCATCTCCTATATAAATATCCCGCCTCGAGATTAGTGGGCGCAAGACTTGGAGCCTATCCGAGAGAATGGAAACGGATGAGAAAGATCAAGGACAGGTGGTCCTTACCCACCGCCCAAGCATTCGGAAAGATATGCCGGTAAATGGAGCTTGTGGCTAAGAACGGATATGACTTCCTGTTCCCAATTCGACAAGCCCGCCACTCAAGATTGAGGGAGCGCTGATCCGTTTGAGATTCAAGAATTGCCGCATCAACGCTTCAAGGCAAGGATGGCGCGCTTGAGGAGGAGGAACCAATGGGCATCGCCTAACTTCTCCACTTTGACCGCATAAATTGTTTTGTCAAAACCGTCCGCGACTTGAGTTTTGAAATGGACATATTGCTGACATAGCTCGCACTTCTCCTTGACGAATTTCTTGAGCTCCAAACATTTAACTTCCATGGAAGCGCTTGCTGCATAATATCTTGTTTGAAGGCCACGCCTCGTTGAGCACAATGTGCGTAAAACTCCCCGAATGTGTCCAATCGCGGTGATGTTGGAAGACGCCTGCTTTTAATTGAGGAACCGCCTCTGAAGGTAAGAAGGCAATTGCTTATTGAGGGAAGCAATTTGGTGTTGATGCCGGACAATATCCGCACGTATGACCGGAAATTTCGCCCAATTCCTTCAAGTGCAACAATCTCGAGTTGTTGGGCCCGAATCTTGTCTTCAAAATGTTGCTTGAAATTCAAACTCCGCTTTAAGTTCGTGTACACCTTGGGAAGCCCGAAGTCTCGATCGCAACTTTGATATCAACTTGGAAGGATTTGAAAAGCCTCTCGATTTTATTTTTGCCTTGTTCCCTTGGAGGATGTAGGAGCTCATGACTCAGAAAGTCTCATGGAGTCCAAGACGCTTCTCCAACATGGTCCGAGTCCAAGCATGATATCCAAGCCAGGAGTAGGTGCTGCGCTGGCCAAAGGCGCAGCTATGTATGCTATGGCCAAAGTTGAGGGAAAGGTGGTAAGAGAACCGTGGCTGCCCGAACTCAAGCCCGGCCTCCCGGCCGAGTCCTAGGCCCCGCCCCGCCTCGGCTCAACCTGACCAAATCCAAGCCGCACCGCCCATGGTTCCCGGTAATCCTTAATCCGCACCTCCCGGCCTGGCTAAGCTCACGCCGCCACCACGCCTTCGCCTCACCGGCTTGCTCGGCCTCGCATCGCGAGACTTAGCAAGACGCCACCTCGTGGCCTCGAGACCTGACCTCACCAAAGGCGGCCAGCTATGTATGTGTGGGCTACGGACTTTGGGGGTTAGGAAATAAGTGGGGTTTTGTTTTGTAGGTTGGAATAGTAAAATAAGGCGGAAAAGGAGGAATAAGCACGGATGGCGCTCGACGGACTTGAGTAAGCAACGGACCACCCGAGTAAGCAACGGACCATACCCCGGAAACCGACTACACTATGGAAACCCCGACTACACTGAGCAAGTCCCGAGAAGCTTGACACCCTTCGAGTACGCTGGTAAGTCCGGACCCCACTCCGGTGTGATAAGTACGCCGGGAAAGCAACTTTGAATTGAGTCGAGGAGAAGGCGGGCGCCACGTGACGGCCCCGAGTGGAGGACGAGCATGCAAGCAGCCAGACCGTAGCTCGCCAAGGGCCGCAGGGCGGTGTATTCACGCCCGGTGCGCGCGAGGCTAGAGTACGCTGTGGGCTAGAGGTAAGCAGCAACAGAGGGACAAAGTAAGCCGCTGCATTCGCGGACAAGAGCCGCCCTTCCCGCAAGCATTTCCTCAAGAAAGAGCGGGTGGAAGTCATTCTCCCAAACCTCTTGCGACCGCCTCGCCTCGCCCGACATCCGGCTTTTTTGAGTCTCTTCGCGCCAAGGTGTCCCCACGCCACGCTTGATTTCACGGAGGAAGGAGCTAACGAACGGAGGAGAGGAGCGCAGCCGCGACGCCTCAAATTCGGGAGCAAGGCACAAGCAAGACGAGCCGATGGCACCCAAGAAAGCGCTTGGAGGAGTGTGGCCCCGGAGGAGCGCAACATTGTGACCGACGCTACCCCGACTTTGGTCCATGGCTCGAGGAGGCGGAGGGATCGGTCGAGGAGTGGCACTGGACATCTTCCCGGTCCGGACCATGATAGGCCACCATGGTCCGGAATACGCCAAGATGCCGTGGCAAGGAAGGAGGTCCGCCCAGAACTTAGGGAGGACCAAAAAGATGGACGGTGGAAGTCCCGAGGCCTATCGCCCAAGGAGGAGGTAGGAGGTGTGGTGCCAAGGTAAAGGGGAAGGTGGAAGCGGCTAAGGCGGCCCTCCTACGCCCAGGGACACAGCGATCCTCGAACGGATGGCTGATGTCGGAGCTCCTGGACAAGAGGGTAAGGGCAGTGGCGAAAATAATCGTCCACTGGAACATGCTGACCAAGGTGGATCACCTTGGTGATAATCTGCTGGTCTTCCTCCACGACCTGCAGAAAGGCAAGCGCGCAGATTGGGGGAAGATAATTCACGGAAGGATCAGTCAGGAGGCGCGCAAACTGAGGTGTGAGAAGCCACCTCCCTCAGCGCTGACGCCGTTCTTGATCCATGTATGGGGGCACGCGGACCTCCTGAAGAAGGGTGAGGAGGAACGAGCCCAAGAAAGGGTTACCGCCCCACTGAGGTGGAGGGAGAAGGCCGAAGGAGGTCCGGCCAAGCAAGAGGGTCCGGAGGAAGACGATCGAAGGCATTCCGGACTCCATACGCTTGGAACGGACTCCTCGCCACCTAGGGAAGTTTGGGAGGAGATTCCTTCCTCCTTTTGGTGCCCTCCGAGCACAAGATGAGGAAGCCGAGAAGGGCGATGGCCCAGACCGGACAGCACCAACAACCACGACGGCCGCCGAACCCCGACGCCCGGAGCCAAGAGGCGGAAGACGGCCGCTTACCAACGCAAAGACCTCGAAGGTGTGACTTACCCCGCCCACCTGAGTGGCAAGAGGTCAAGAGGCGTAAGGAGGGCGAAAGGGATGCCCAAGGAGCGGAGGTCACGCAGCAGCCACCGAGCCGGGTCCTGCTCCAACAGGAGAGGGCAAAGAGCTTGCTCCTGACCCTCACCCTCCGAGCCCTGGAGAAAGAGGGCAAAAGGAGTTAGGGCCAAGAGGGTGAGGTCCCTGACCACCACACTGTGACCCGAGGGTCCCGACAGGTCCGAGAACCCACCCCGACTCCTCCCGATCATGGGAGGTCCTGACGGACTGTGAGATGCCCGCGCCCACCAAGGACTTTGTGGCATCTCCTCACGTGGCCGTGGAAGAAACACGGAGTCTGCTACCGCCATGGACGGAATGCTTGGGGCCTGTGGCAGCAGAGAAGGCCCTGGAAGTGGAGGCCACCCGAGGAGGATGGTGGAACCCAAGAGCAAGTGAAGGCGCCTGTGAGGCAAAGGAAAGGCGGAGTCCCTCGCCGGATCGAGGAAGGAAACGCGGCGGAGCGAGGCCCGGTTCAGCAGACGACCAAGGTTCTTCACCAACAAATCAAGCAAGCTCAGGAGGCCCAAGCTGGGCGGAGGACCTTGCAAACGTGAGGGGGAAGCGAGGAGGAAGAGAGGCGGAGAAGCGACTTGGCCGAGGCGGAGGCGGCCAGACCACACCAAGCGAGGTGAAAGGCGGGAGGCGGAAGCCGGGCAAAGAGCGACCGGGATCACTACCGACGTGATCGAACCGTGGAGGGAGTCATGAGGCTAACCGAAGGCAGCGGCCATGGAGCAAGGCCTGAAGGGAGATGGAGGCCAAGACTCGGGAGATAGGAGATCTCCGAGTACACGCAGGAAGTAGAGGAGAGGCAGCAGATGGAGGACAAGAAGGACACCGGAGCTACAACCCAAGATGCGGAGAAAGCAGTGATTCTCAACGAGAGAATCCACGACTGAGCACGAAATAGAGTGCCTCCATGTCTCAAGACGGAGGAAAATCGCGACTATCCAAGGAGTTGGACGCGTGCGAAGGAACCGGAAGCTGTGGCCTGATGGATATACCGATTGGAGAGGAGGTGGCGAGCACGTAATGAGGGGAGGAGAGCGCTAGAGGAGGAAAGAAGCCCCGTCCAGAGAAAGGGAGCCGGGCTCCATGGCTAATGGCGGCAAACGAAAAGGGAGGGAGGAGCGAGTGAGCAAAGGCCGCAGGAGGTGACCGAGGCCGCCTGTAGCGAGCCGCCCGGCCGCTGGCAAGCTGGCAGAGAGAGCCGGGCAACAACACTCCCACCGCCTAACACTTATGGCGAGGGAGTACGGTGCCCGCACACGTGGAAGAGGCACCAACAAGTCGATCTGACTTTGCCTATTACCACGCCGAGCTCAAGGCGTGAGGCACACCCCCGAGGACGGACTCGACGGCCCGGAAGGCGAGGGAAGAAGGCCACGGGACAGTGGCCAGGGACCTTGCTTGAGATGAGGAGCGTGAGAGGAGCAACCGGGAGGAGCGGAACGAGGGAGCGGCGGATGCGAGGTAAGCACCCCGCACCTCACCATGGAAGGAGGGGCCAACGAGGAGTCGCCGGGCGATCGGGAACAGGAAGGACTTCGAGGGAGAGCCACGAGGAGTCCCGTGAGGGAGGAAACCCGGGGCGGAGTCCTGACTTTGTCCGAGAGGCCGACTCAAGTCCGACTGAATAAGCCGACCTCAAGTCCGGACTAAAGTCCGAAGTCCGACTGAATCGGTCCGACCTAGACAAGGACTCGAGGTCCGGACTAGGCCTGAGACGTGAATCGGAGTTCGGAGTCGAGACAGACCTCGAGGACCGGCTCAAGAAGGGAGGAGCCCCTCGACTTACGCTTAGGGGAGATAGCGGGCCCCACCGGGCAAGGGACCTGTGGGAGGCTGGGGAGGATGACGTGTGGTACTGTCGATCACCACGAGCCCAACCTCGGTGATTCCGGAGAGGAGGGGCCTCACGCATCATCCGATTGCGAACCGTGACGGGGATTGACCACCCATCCCGAGGCGGCCTGACCTTCCCACACCGCCAAGGAAGGAGATAGGGGAGGAAATAGGATGGTAGGCGCCGATTAGGTATACCGAGCCATCACCGTAATAGGGGTGTAATAAAGACGCCACCTTGGGCGAGATAAGAGGGCCGAGGCCGCCTAGTAAAGCATCTTTCTTGGTGTTGATGCCGCTCTGCTGCACCTTGGTCTTCTTGCTAACGTGAGTCCCGAGTCACCGAAAGGTGCACGATACCCGGGAGATTGATCAAGGTCCCGTGACGGACTTAACGCTGGTGGTGTGCGTGGGAAGGACGATCGAGGACCCTTGTCGCCGAGAGCGCGGTCCAACCGAACGGACCGAACGTGTGAGCCGGAGGAACTGGAGGGTGTGCAGAGCCCGGACGAGAGGCCCGAGCAACGAGAGGAGGTCCGACTCACGCTTTTTCTAAGATAAGAGAGAGAGCGGAGGAGAGAGGAAAGGATCGATGCGATGGAACGATACGGACGAACGGGTCTCAAACGCTTGGCCACACCGGCCTCAGACGTATAAATAGTGTAGAAGATTGAGTGTGTGTGAAGTGGACCAAGAAAGGTGAGAATCACCCGCTGCAAACGGAGCCTATCATTCCTTTGGGAACTTCTTCCTACAACGACACGGATTGTGCGCGCCGCCCATCAAGAAAAGTCGCGCCACATTTTGGCGCCGCTGTCGGGAATGAAATCGTCAGGCGTGGATGCGGAGGACGTGAAGTGGAAGCTAAGAGAGCCGGACGAGGATCGCCAGCGCCCGAGCACGTGAAAGACGACGCTCGGAGGCGAGACACAAACCCAACGGTGGACGCCGATCGTGGAGGAAGAAGTAGCACCACGCCAACGGAAGTAAGGGACGCTCAAACTGCCCTACGATGGGCAACAACGTCACGACAAGCATCATATTGGAGGGAAGAAGGAGAGGATGCGAGACCTTTGTGGAGGATTTTGTCCAAAGCCAACTTCAACGGAGAGGGAGTCGATGCACATCCATTCCAAGGGGTTCTCCGGGAGGGGCCCGGTACCGGTATCGGAGCCACCCTGCCCCCCCCAACCTTGAAGCTTTGAAAATGCCTTCTAGAACGGTTTCGGGATCGACCAGAGGGTATGTCAAAGTTGGAAGCGAGGGAAGAAGGAGAAGTTGGGATCAGACATCGAACGGTTCTATGCCCGAGATCACACCCACCCATACCACTGCAAGCGGACGTGGTTCGCGCCGGCCTAGCCAAACCCATGGCTGCACGTGGCCCGAGAAGGACGTGGCAAGGCGGTCCGGAGAAACTAAGAATCGATAAACCAACGAAGGAGGCAAGGAGGAAGAAGAAGAAGAAGAAACGGGTGACTCGAGGAGGAAGAGTCTGAGGAGGAGGATGAGACCGAGGTGTCTTCGGAGGAGGAGGAAGAGGACTCAAGAAGAGACGAGGTCTCTGGAAGAAGAGTATCCCGCAAGAAGAAGAAGAAGAAGCCCAAAAGAAGCAGGGTGGTAAGAAGGAGGTGATACACCGGTCCGAGGCTCCGACCCGACTCCCTCAAAGGAAGCAGAGGAGGAGGAAAAGTGATAAGAGAGTGGAGGAGGACGATCAACCAAGTGTTAAGGACCGAGCGCGGAAAACACCACTACCGAACCATCTGGTGTGCCGCCAAGATGGGCATTCAAAGGCTAACGCCTCCGCCTCGTGAACCGTGAGTACGAACGGGAGGAGGCCGAGGAATGGGAAGAGGCTACCGTGCAAGAAGCCTCCGCCGCGATATCCCAAAACCATGTATCCGCCAACCGGAGGTCCATCCAACACCCCACCGATGCAAAGACCGCATGGGAGCCCTTCTTCTCGGCCGTGGTCTTGGAACTGTGGAACCCCGCACTTACAACGCGCCCATACCCCAACGGCAGGTAATGGGACTTGAACGTGGGGATTGCAAGTGGCACATGGCGCAAGACGCTATGTCCCAACCTCGCAAGGACGGCGCTACGCCACACCAGGGAGAAATCACCACGCCTCCACCTCCTAAGCGCTACCTTTGAAGATGCACGGAGGGAAGAGGCCCGGGATGGAACGGAGTGCAAGGGCGAGGGGAGGAGAAGGGGATCGGAGGTACCGGAAGTGTCAAGGTCAGGAGCGAAGGAAGGAGGCGCTAAGAGGAAGAAAATGAAGACAAACACGACAGAGGACGGACACCGCAAAGGAGGATCCACTAAGGAGGATTAACGAAGCTCACCAAGGAAGCCTCCGCGTTGGGAGAAGGACTCCACCCGCAACACGGGCCCCACCGGACGAGTCCGAGGAAGTGAGATGTTGTGAAGAGATGCGCAGCATCCGAGTGGTACCACACGGGGAGACCCGAGGAGAGGAGAGGACGCGAGCAGGGAGCCACCCCGCCTTTAATGTGGCGACCGATGATGAATCAACAACATTTGTCCGAGGGAAAGACAACCCAATATCAAGAGGTCCGAGGAGGGAAACAACCACGCAAACCCGTGAAGGACAAGAATGTGAAGTGAGGGTGGTGTCCCGACGGCCAGTGGGCGAGACGGGTGTATCAAGATGTACTGCTGGACACGGGTCCGGAGTCAACCTCATCACCGAAGCCACGCAAGACGTTGGGCTTCACATCCTTCCATCCACCAACGAAGACTCGAATGGCGGATATGTCAAGAAGAGCCCGGGAGTTAACCGAGTCTTGCCACCATAGCGGAGCCCCCTACAACCGATTTTGTTGTGATCCGCCGACCATTAGGGTATGAGGTTGCTGGGCGCCATGGCTGGGTTGGCCTGCATAAAGCTACACTTTGGAAGGAAGGAGATTCACTTGCCGGATTGGGACCAAGGTCGAAGGAAGGGTTGCTATCACCGGAGCAAGGACACCTATTGTGGGAAACCGTGAGCACCACGGAGGGTATACCTCAGATAAGAGGATGAACAAGATAGACCGAGGAGGCACTTTCGCCAAGATCCGGTCCGAGGAGGAGATGGACTACCAGGGATGCCTTTGGCGAAGGAGGTTGATTGTTTGAGTAAACGCACAACGGGCGGAAGGAAGAAGAGGGTCCAAAGACAAGGGGAGAAGAGTGGGGGACATCAAGGAGTAACACGATTCACCTCCGACGAGCTCTTCGAGAATGGGGATGCGAGAGGACGATCCCGTGAGGAGGACGAGGGGTTTGGACGCGAAAAGACGAGAACGGGAGACGGTGAACCCGACGACGTGGAAGAAGTGGAGGTCCGCCAGCAAATTCAAGTTTAAGAAAGGCATGCCTCCGGACCAAGGAAGGACTAAAGCTGGGGAGTTTTATGAGGTGTTCGCTCAAGGTCACGGACATGAAGGGCATTCAAGAAGTGGGAGAGCATAAGATCGATTTGAAGCCGGAGCGGTGCCATCAATCCGACAATACAAGCTCAACCCCAAGTATTCGATCAAGGTGAAGGAGGTCCTTGATAAGTACCGGAGGCGACATCATTTTCCCCATCACAGCCGAGTGGGTCGCCTGATTGTGGTGGTTCCCAAGAAACCAGACAAATTGCATGCCAAGATTGAGGAAGCTCAAGAACGGAGAAGGACCACTTCCGATGCCATTCAGACGACATTTTGGACAAGGTGGACGGACTACTTACTCCTTCCTCGGATGGCTACTCCGGATACAACCAATTGCACCTAAGGGAGTTTGACCGGGACAAGACGACCTTCACTACGGAGTGGGGTACGCTTGCCTACAAGAGAAGTGCCTTTGGGATGACCGAGCGCTGTGGTCGCTCATGATGGTGACCAACGCCTTCCGTGACTTCGAGGGACTTCATGGAGATATTCCGGATGATTTTGTGTGCATGGGGAGCAGGACAAACACCTTGGACATCTAAGAAGGTGCTTGAGCCGGAGACTCAATTGAGCCTACACCCGAGAAATGCTACTTTGGAATGACGGAGGGAATCTTCGACATCGCTGAATCGAGGTGGACCAGACAAGGTCCGGTCATCCGCCTCTCCACCGACGAACCTAAAGGAGCCGAGAGGTTTCGAATGGTGGGATACTACCGGTTTATTAAGGACTTTAAGAGGGCTAAGTTGATGTAATCCGCTGAAGGAGGAGGTTTGGACCGTCTCGTGAGCGAGAGGAGGCCTTCGGATTTATGTAACACCTTGGTAAGCGCACCGTCTAAGAGGACCGGATCGAGCAAGAAATTTCATGTGTAGATGTCCGCTATCGGAGTAGCCGTAAGGACGATAAGCAAGGGATTATCCCGATACTACTACCGGACGATACCACCCACGCTGAACGAAAATACACAACTACAGAGCCAAGCACCGGGTATGGGTCAAGAAATTCGACACTACCGCTACCCAAAGTGAGTTTGTGTTCTATGTAGACCACTTTGCTCAAGCATCCGGTGAATAAGGACCCGTCCGGACGGATAGCAAGGTGGATATTGTTGCCGCAGGAGTTCACGTCAAGTGGAAACAAGACAAGGGAGGCAGACCAAATGCATTTCCACGATTGAAAACAGAAAGTGAGAGATCGTGAAGATGCTCCTGATGAGACATTGGTTGCCGCAGAAAAGTACAACCGAGGAGCCCACCGACCAACCCCAAGCTACGAGAACCGGGCACTTAGTGTAAGTGAGAAGGGAGGGTCTCACCGTCCGACCACGAAGAAATAGAGTACTGGGAATGGAGCTTCCCAAAATCACTCGTGATGAGGGAGGCATTCGTGCACTATGCTCGACCCTTCGTAATGTACAACGGTGTGTGTTCAAATTAGGGCCGACGGAGTAGAACGAAGGTACTTACAACCCAGAGATGTGAGCGGCGCTGTGGGAATGCACGAAGGATTGGGGAGGACACTACGCAAAGACAGTCACCACCAAAAGATTTTGAAGCGGATACGTGGCCAACAATGTATGGGGACACCCACCGCGGAAGAAGTGTGATGCTTGTCGGATCGGAAGCCAACCCCGACGACACAAAGGCCGCTAGTACCGATATTGGCACCGCACCTTTTGAGAAGTGGGTATTGACTTTGTTGGACCCATACACACGACAAGACACACAAAAGGAGATACATGGGTGGCAACGGACCATCGCACTGTGGGTAGAGGCGAAGAACGGACTGCAAACACCGCGCAAATTCCTTTATGAGAACATCATACGCGGATGGGTGTCCGCCGTACCTGGTAAGCGATAGGGGAACCCATTTCCTCAATGATGGTGGCCGCCATGACGGAGTATTTCGCATCAATCATCGCAAGACACTACAATCCTAAGGCCAATGGGTTGACAGAGAAGACAAATGGGCTCATCTCGCAGGATCTCAATAAACTCAGAACTACGCCATGATCGATACCAAGTCGCCATCCGACTGGGCCCGGACGCAGAGAAGGTAACCACACAACGAACTCTATTTGACCTATGGGCATTCCCGTAATGCCGTGGAGTTTGAAGTGCCCACTTCATGATGGAGAGCCGAACAAGAGGAGAGCCAATCGAGCGACTTTGGGGTTTGTCCAACACACGAGGGTCGGAAGAAGACAACAAGATGCAACTTGCAGTAATCAACCAATAAGATTTGGCACGCCGAATCGTGAGTATGTGAAGGGGGACCGGCCTCCTTTATGATAGTCGCATATGCATTTTCCGTGCAAACTTCACCGAGATGGATGGGTCCTTACCAAGTGGTGCAAGTATATGACAACGGGTCCGCTCAACCCCGCTAGATGGAGAGTCGCTCACCCGGTGAACGGGTGGCGGTGAAGAAGTATTATGTTTAGTGTTGGCGAGACGCCAATGATGAGAAGGGAGTATGTGGGCTCACTTCCCTGGGAGTTAAGAACAAGTAGGGTTTTGCTTTTTTGTAGGATTGAAGGAAAAATAAGGCGAAAAGGAGGAATAAAATGGCGTGACGACTCGGAGCAACGGACCACTCGGAAGCAACAACGACCCACTATGGACACTACTGGACCGGCAAACCGAGAAGTCCGAACCCAGTCCTGTAAGTCACCCAAGTCAGGATAAGTACGGGAAAGTAACTAGAGCGAGGATGAGAGGCGGCGCCACGTGGACGGCCCCGAGTGGAGGTCGGCATGCAGAGGCCAGACCTGCCTCGCCAGGGCCGCAGGCAGTATTCACGCCCGCGGGCAAGGCGTAGGCGCAAGCGGAGTAAGCAGCGAGGGTGGGCCATGCACTCGCGCTATGACAATAAGAGGCGCCTTCCGCCATTTACTCTCAAGAAAGAGCGGGAGTCATTCTCCCAAACCTCCCTCGCCTCGCGCCCGCACATCCGCTTGAGTCTCTTTGCGCCAGGGCCCACGCCGCGATTTCACGGGCTGAGCAACGCAACGGAGGAGGAGGAGCGCAACGCGACGCCAAATTCCGTGAGCAAGAACAAGAGGAGGAGAAGCAATGGCACCCAAAAAGCCGAAGTGGTGCTGGGGCCATGGAGGAGCGAACATTGTGACCCGCGCCATCCGACTTGGCCATGGCCGAGGAAGCAGGGAATTGGTGAGTGGCACTGGACATCTTCCAAATGGTCTCGACCTTGATACGCCACCATGGTCCGGAGTTTGCCCGAAGATGTCAAGGGATCAACAAGGAGGTCCGATCCAAGAACCTGGAGGACCCGATGGACCTTGAGGTCCCGAGGCCTACAACCGCCCAAGGAGGAAGAAGGGGGTGTGCCGAGCCCCTCAAGGTAAGGGGAAGGTGGAAGCGCAGGCGCCCCACGCCGTGACAACGACAACCAACGGATGGTTGATATCCGATCCCGGACAAGAGTAAGGGCGGATCATTGTCCATTGAACTGCCACCAAGGTGGATCACCTTGGTGATAACCTGGTCTTCCACCCACCGGGAAAGAGCGACTGGGGAAGGATTATTCACCGGATCACCGTGAGGCGCAGAAGCTAAGGAGCGAGAAGCCACCTCCCCTCACGATGCTCGACATTACGAGCTCTCAAGAAGGGGGAGAGGAACGAGCCTCAAGAAGGGGGCCGCCCCGAGGAGGAGAAGGTGGGGTCGCCTTCAAGACCAAGGTCCGGAGGAGGACGATCGGGAGGATTCCTGACTCCATACGCTGAGCGAACCCCTCACCACCTGTGGAAGTTTGGGAGGAGATTCCCTTCCTCCTTTGGTGCCCTCCGAGTACCAAGACAGGAGGGAGTCATGCCGAAGGGCGCTGGCCCAAGACCCAGCACCAACAACCACGACCCCGACAAACTCGGGAGCCAAGAGGCGGACGCCGCTTACCAACGCAAAGACAAGGTGCCAGACCTTACCCCCGCCCACGAGTGGCAAGAGGTCAAGAGGCTGTAAGGAGGGCGTAAAGGGACGCCCAAGGAGGAGGTCACCGCGCAGCCCCACCTCGAGCCGGTCCTGCCTCCAGAGAGGGCAAAGGGGCTCCCTGACCCCTCACCTCCTCCGAGCCCTGTGAGAAAGAGGGCAAAAGGAGTTAGAGGCCAAGAGGGCCAAGAGGGTGAGTCCCTGACCACCACTGTGACCCGAGGGTCCCGACAGGTCCGAGAACCCACCGACTTACTCGACTGGTATGGAGGTCCTTGGCGGACCGAGATGCCGCCACCAAGGACTTTGTGGCATCTCTCAGGCGTGGAAGAAACACGGCGAGTCTGCTACCGCCATGGACGGAATGCTTTGGGGTCTGGTACAGAGAAGACCTGTGAAGTGGAGGCCACCCGAGGAGGATGGTGGAACCCAAGAGCAAGTGAAGGCCCAGAGGCAAAGGAAAGGCGGAGTCCCCGGATCGAGGAAGGGAAACGGTGGCGGAGCGCGAGGCCCGGCGGTTCAAGCAGACTGGTAAGGTTCTTCACCACGAACAAGCAAGCACAGAGGCCCAAGCGGCGAGGACCTTGCAAGTGGGGCGGAGCAAGGAAGGAGGAGGCGAGAGCAGAGAGCCCGCGAGGCCGAGGCAGGCGGCGACCTGCCACCAAGGCGAGGGGTGAAGGCGGCGGGAGGCCAAGCCGCAAAGAGCGACCGGATCACTACAGACGTGATCGAACCGTGGAGAGAGTCGGAGGCACCGAGGTTAACTGAAGGCTAAGGCGCCATGGAGCAAGGGTAAAGGAGGAGATGGAGGCCAGACGGGAGATAGGAGATCTCCGAGTACACCGGCAGGAAGTAGAGGAGAGGCGCAGATGGAGGATGAAGGACACGCTGAGCTACAACCCAAGATGCGCTTGAGCAGTGATTCTCAACGAGAGAATCCACGACTTCGAGCACGAAATAGAGTGCCCAGCCGCCTCAAGACGGAGGAAAATCGGCGACTATCCAAGGAGTTGGACGCTGCGTGCGTATGAACCGGAGGAAGTCCGGTGGATGGATATACCGGAGAGAGGAGCGGACCTTCTGCACGTGAGGGAGGAGAGCGCTAGAGGAGGAAAGAAGCCCGCCGATTACGAGAGGCGGGAGCCGGGCTCCATGGCGGGGCCGAGTCAAACGACAAAGGGAGGAGGAGCGTGAGCAGGAAAGGCAGGAGGTGACCGAGGCCGCTTTGGTGGCTCAAGGAGTCCCGCCGCTGGCAAGCGGGCGAGAGACAAGCCGGGCAACAACACTCCCAGAACACCTTATGGCGAGGGAGTATGGGTGCCCGCACATGTGGAAGAGGCAATTCAACAAGTCGATTCGACTTTGCCTATTACCACGCCGAGCCCTCAAGGCGCCGGAGGCACCTCACCCCAGAGACGACCGGGCCGGAAGGCGAGGGAAGAAGGCCGGGAAGACGGGACCCTAGTGGCGCTTGGAGATGAGGGAGAGCGGTGAGAGGAGCAGCCGGAGGAGCAACGAGGGAGCGCGGATGCGAGGCACCCCGACCTCACCATGGAAGGAGGGGCCAACGAGGAGTCATCGGGAATGCCGGAAGGACTCGAGGAGAGCCACGGAGGAGTCCTGAGGGAGGAAACCCGGGGGCGAGTGACTGTCCGGACTGAAGGACCGACCAAGTCCTGACCAGAGAAGTCGACCGAGTCCGGACTAAGGAAGTCCGACCTCAAGTCCGACCCCAGAAGTCCGGACCCCGAGGTCCGACCCCAGAGACAAGGCCGACTCAGCCGACTCTGAAGGGGACTCGGAGTTCAAGTCGAGACCCCGAGGTCCGGCTGCAAGAAGGAGGAGCCCCTTCGACTTACGCTTAGGGGAGCAGAGGGTGGCCCCACCGAGGGACCTGTGGGAGGCTGTGGGAGGATGACGCCGGTAACGCGGCTGACCGCCGCCAGAGCCCAACCCGATGTGATTCCGGAGAGAGGAGGCCCCGCCACGGATCATCCGATTGCGCGCCCACAACGTGACGGGAGATTGACCACCCATCCCGAGGCGAACCGACCTTCCCACCCCACACGGAAGGAGATAGGGGAGGAAATAGGATGGTAGCCGATTAGGGTATACCGAGCTGGCCATCACCGTAATAGGGGTGTAATAAAGACGCCACCTTGGGCGAGTATAAGAGGGCCGAGGCCTAGTAAAGCATCTTTCTTGGTGTTGATGCCGCTGCTCTGCACCTTGTGAGTCTTCTTGCTAACGTGAGTCCCGAGTCACCGAAAGGTGCACCCTCCGGAGATCGATCAAGGTCCCGTGACGGACTTAACGTGTGGTGGTGTGTGTGGAAGGACGATCGAGGACCCTTGTTCGCCGAGAGCGCGGTCCAACGCCGAGGACCGGAACGTGAGCCGGAGGTACTTTGAGGGTGTGAGCCGGACGAGAGGCGCGAGCAACGAGGAGGTCCCGACCGTAGCTACTTGCGCTCTTTTCCAAGGTTGATAAGTGTAGAGAGAGAAGAGAGGAACGGATCAAGAAACGAGTGACGAACGGACGAAACGGGTCCTTAAACGCTTGGCCACACCGGCCTGTCGTGAACGTTATAAATAGCTGGGTAAACGAAGATTGAGTAAGTGAAGTGGACCAAGAAAGGTGAGAATCACCAAGCGCAAACGGAGCTATCATTCTCTTGGGAACGGACCATACCACAACGACACGGACGCGCTACCGTCCATCACGAAAGTCGCGCCAACGATATGGCCAAAGTTGAGGGAAAGGTGGTAAGAGAACCAGGCCGCAACTCCGCCGCCTTGGCCTCGGGCCTTCGAGTCCTAGGCGTCCCTCCCCGCCATTTCAACCTCTCGCCGGAAGCCGCACCCATGGTTCCGAATCCTAATCGCACCTCCGCCGCTAAGCCACGCCGCCACCACTTCGGCCTCACCGCCTGCTCGCCTGCATCGCAGACTAGCGACGCCACCGTGGCTTCGAGACCGGACCGCCCGTCGCGGGCTCGAGCTCGCCCGAGCCCAGGGCGCCACGCCCGGCCGAGTCCTGGGGCGCCCCGCCCGCCGTCAGGCGGATGCCGAGAGGCAGTCGGCCACTCTCCGGCCGAGCGATCGGCCCCGGCCGACGGGCTCGAGCCAAGTTGCGCGGCCGCCGCCTGCCTCGGCCGCCACACAAGGCCTCGGCCCTGATGGCTCAAATGAGGCCGCCTGCTGCCGGGCGCGCTGGCTCACCACACACAGACGCCTCGAGGTCAGATCACGCAACGCGGGCATGGCCGGCGGCTCATGACGGCTGGAGGGCTGAGGCGGCGGCCCCGGGTCATTGGCGCTACTGGCTGTTGGCTGGGCCTCCTACCGAGCCGGAGGCCGGAGGCGCCTGCTCGCTGCTACCCGCGGCCTCAAGCGAGGCCGTGAAGCGCCTGCGCCACGGCCGAGCTGGGCGGTGCCGAGCCTCCGCCTCGCTACCGCAGGCCTGAAATAAAACCAAAAATGAAAACTGACGGATAAACGCTGGCCGGTCGGCGGTTACTAAGGTGGCGCCATACCACGGTGTGGGTCAGCCGGGCGGTTGTCGGTACGGGTTTTTAGCCGGCCGCAGCCCCGAAGCGGCACGCACGCGAAGCGGCGATCGAGTCGGGGGCTGATGCATCGGCCTCTCCGGCAGAGGCCGATTGGTCGGGGCGCAAGGCGACGAGGCGCCGCCTTGCCTGCAGCTCGAGCCCTCGGCCCGAGGTCCGAGCGAGGCGCCGCGCGTGCGCCGAACCTGCAACGCACCGAACCGGCCGGGCAATCCATCGGGAATCCGCCTACGCCTGCGGGTCCGCCGGCTCGAGCTCGCGTAGCCAGAGCCACCGCCGAATCACCCACGCCTGCTCGCCGCTCCCAGCCGGTAGCATGAATCCGACGCCTGGTGCTCACAGCCTCGCCCTAGCTCTGGCCTCCCAATCCGCCGCCGCCGAATCCGCCACGCTTCCCCCGCACCGCCGCTCCCCGCGCCACGCAATCCATGGTTGATATACTTGAGGCGCTAAATATTTATTTTTGGAAGACAGTTGAGGAGGGCGCGCCCGGCCGGCGCCCATGGGTAGGGCAGGTGTTAGGGGAGGGCGCCGGGCCGGCCGGCGCCCATGGGCAAGGCATGGCGTGGGCGCTGGCCGGCCGGCGCCCAAGGACGGCAGCGTTAGGGGCCACGCCGGCCCATGCAGTTAGGGGAGGGCGCTGCCGGCCCATGGGCGGTGGTGTTAGGGGAGGACGCCGCCGGCCGCCCATGGGTGGTGTTAGGGGAGGGCGCCGGCCGCCCATGGGTGGCGTGTTGGGGGGTGGCCACGCCCATGGGTAGGGTGTTAGGGGAGGGCGGCCACGGCCGCCCATGGGGGTGGTGTTAGGGGAGGGCGCCACGGCCGCGCCCATGAGTGAGACAGGGGAGGGCGCCGGCCGACCGGCGCCTCCCTTAGCACCATCCTACGGCATAATGAAGCTAGGGGGGACAAGAAGGAACGGCAGTATCCTATCACCGATGGAAGGTGTGGCCCATTTGCGTGAAGGGTTAAAAGATTTGCATCCATAGGTGACGCTGAAGAGTATAAGTGGTGGGAAGCCTGTGGACCGGAAGGAGATTGCTATCATTGTGGAGAATAACATTGGGCTAGTGCTACCCTTGGAAGTGGTTTTCACGCGTAAGTGGATCATACACGACCACTTCAAGTGCTTGATGAAGCTTTGCTAGATGAGGCATTATTGAGGGACCTCCCACGTGATATGTATTTGGGGCATATCAAAATGCGGGAAGGCAATCTGGAAATGGCACGATGAATGGGGACATAACGGAACCGAGAGGGATGTTTCGCGCGGCTGCAATACGGACATGCATAATGTGCCATTCGGATTGGGAGGTCATTGACGTGAAGCTAAACGCACCACACCTCACTTTCTTATCCACTAGTATCGGACCGAGCACATAGATGCGTATGAAGGAGATATGTGCAGAACACATAGTCCGCCAGAGTGGTAACCCATCCGTCCAATGCCGAGGAAAAAGGGAATAAGATCCATTACCTAAAAACATACAGAGGTATTTGTGAATGAAATCATCCCAGACATGGGTTTGTGTTGAACGACGGAAACATCAGATATGCTGGACAAAAAGCGATAAGGGATAAGCTCAGTTGCGTGGCTTCATACAACTCGCGAGTGAAAGTGTCAAGATAGTGATGACAATGGAGGAGAAGTCGACCAAGTGATGACGATGGATTGAACTCGGGATGAGTGAAACCGAAATCTGCTTCCCGGGTCCCAGAGTTAATGTTGTAAGTCCGGCTGTCGATGTTTCGTGTTAGGAAATACCCCCGTGGCTTTTGTGGTGTCATAACAAAACCACATTTCCATCCCAAAATCGAAGTTTATGCCCGGCAGAACGGCCTTCCTCACCGCTCCTACTTTGCATCATTCCCTAGGTTCGAGGACCACCATTCGGCCACAAACATTGCCGGATGGAAAGTAGTAACTTTATCCGGTGACACCTTTTTTCGGAGTCGCCTAATGCCTTCAAAACGCTGCTTTAGGGCCCATCAAAACCCTTCAGAGATTATTTATGAAACCCCTTCGAGATTATTCACCCCCTTAAAAAATTATCGTGTTAAGGTCTCTCATAGCTGTACTGCTTACATTCCCACTTCTCAAATATCTCGGCCACATACCTCTAGACTTCTTCATCAACTTTGCCACATGAGTCCGGTTCCTGTCCACAAGCCTCGTGATACGCACTTGGGCCATGCTTTGTTGCATCCCACTTTGGGATCTTGCCCACCAAGATACACATCCAGCTTCCAACCTACGCCGCACTTCAAACCTTCGATCTCCTAGATAGCAACTCACTTCTAATGTAACGACTCGGTCCATGAAAGTAAATGTCTTTCTTGCATCCGCGATCGTGTTGTGGTCCGTCTACAATCCTCATCTCCCTCCGTGAGTCCTAGGACATATGCATCCATCCACTTGTACTCTTCCTTCAAGGATGAGACAGACGGGACCTTGCCTGGAAAGAATGATTACCCCCCAAGACGAAAGACTTGTACACACCTTGGTCCACCTTCTCAACGTCCAAATTCTTTTTGTCAGCACACTGTGAAGGATCGACTATCACAACCATTGGCGGCACACCACCCACCCAGGATGTTGTTTCATCTTTTGCATCAAAGCCTCCACCCAAGCGAGATCCAGTTTCACCGGCTCACACTCCTCCGTGGTTTGCAACACTTGATTGGCAGCTTCAAAGTAGACTCCCAAACTCTTTTGATAGCAATACCGTCCTTTCTACGTCCGGCTTTGCATCCGCTCTTATTGCAAAGAAGCCTCATCGTAGCGACTGCTACTGCCCTTAGCTTTCTCCACAAACCGCAGCGGTTCATCCTCCTCTCTTCTTTGTTCTCCTCCACAATTGGGGCTTCCCTTGTTTCCCTTTGATTTCTTGGCTTTCCCATTGTCATAGCACCACTAACTGCTTTGCCAACAAAAGCTTCCTCTCTTCCTTCCCTTGGCGCATTTCCGACGATGGGGACTCGCTTGTACCCCTTCTACGATCCAACATACTGGACCTCTCGTGAGCAATCACGGATGGGGAAACCTCGAGATCGCTCTCTTCGCCGGCCGCCAAGCTTCTCCTCTCGCCAGAGCCACCTTCAGATCCCGATGCCTTCCGACTCGTCCGCAAAATACCATCCGGAAATGCCTCATTGTCCTCACTCCCTAGTGTCCTCGCTGCATCTTGCTTTCCTTCCCTTTGCCATGGAGGAGTGCGCATGGGGTCCAAGTCCGGCCCCGCTCAAAACCCGGACGTCCGGTGCCGCACATCGGGGCATCACCAGGCGACATGATGAGACGAATGCGCCGGGCTCACCGCCATGACCCATGTGACCATTAGCCAACGGCAAACATTTGCGTAATCTTTATTCTGGATGCTTTCTAAGCAAAGTGATTGCCGGGTTGTTTCTCAACATGCATCACCGGGTTGTTTCAATATTTGCAGTAAGCATACCATCTTCTCCATTGCCGGGCTGCATCCTTGCAGATGCCCTTGTTGGTTGCTTCTCACCGTAATTGCTTCGCGCGATGAACCGGTGGGTTGCTTCGAACCGCAGATGCATTTCACACCGGTACGGTCCACATGCACCGCCACGCCATCGTGAGTATCCCGCCGGCGGATGCACCCCGCCTGGGCGCCATATGGGTGGCGACCGGAAGTCAAGCCCGCTTTAGCTCCACTAACGGTTTGCCTCACTCCTTCTAAACAAATTTGGTGTATAACCTTGTGGAACACAATGTACCCATCATTGTTTCTCAACTCGCAGTAGCCTCACGGACACCTACCGGCAAGACACAGTTGTCAAAAGTCTTGATCGCAGGTGAGTAGACGCGAACGACATTGGGGTTTGCCGTGGTCGCCTTCACCGCAGGGGAAAATTAGCACCTGGTCATTCTTCTCAACGAAAGTCGCTGCCTCGTCTGGGCCTCACGCCGCCTGGTTTTTTTTTCGGTAGCAGTGAAATTTTAGAGAGAGAATCGGCCTTTTGGCCATTATTTTACCCAAGATAGTAAAATTCATTACACTATAGTAGAAAACATGCCAAGTGGGGTGGATATGATCTACCATCAAGGTGGAAAAGAGCACTAGAGTA